>MU225240.1:9686009-9696100 GCA_018584345.1 Thuja plicata
TGCATCACAGAGAGACTTATTAGACAAGGACACTCAACGAAAATCAATAACAGTCAGCACACAAAGAAAATATCATGACATAGCTCAAGCATTAAGTGTTGTGTTTAAAAATTTAAGTGTGTTAACTAATAATGAGTTCTGAGGATAAGGATCGAATGATTGCAAGCAGGCAAGACCACATGAAAAAATTGGGTAAGACCAAACCAGTAAGTGTTGAAAAACACTCAATGTCAGGGGTTATATTAAAAAATACAGTTGAGGTGGTGTTGAAAAACACCATTTGTGAGGTGTCCTAAAGACTGACGCATCCAAGAGACCAAAGCTAACACAATTATGCCCCATAGACAAAGACAAAGACCAATTCCAAATCAAGGCATTAAGGACAAGGCATGATGGAGAAAGGCTAAGTGTCGAGGACACGCGCTAAGAAACAAGGATGCAAAGGCCTCAAGTAGCGTCCGTTTCTAGGTTTTCACCACTTGAATTTTATTACAATTTTTTCATTTTTTTTATTTTTTATTTTTTATTTTTTTCAGGACTTTTTATAATTTTTTTATAATTTTTGCTACCAAGGCGCCTGTTTCCAGGTTTTCACCAAGGCACTTTTTCTATTTTTTTTGAATTTTTTTGAATTTTTTATATTTTTGGAGATACATCAAAGCGTCTATTGCTAGGTTTTCACTAAGATGATCATTTTTTTAGGACATTTTTTGATTTTTAGAATTTTTGACAATATATCATTTTTTTTGGATTTTTTCACGATCCCTAATTATGTACAAAGGATGCCCCCAGATAGAATGGGCATCATGGATAGAACTTCTTTAGGTGCAAGACATTGATAGGATCAGGGAGTTGCTCTCCCTCTGCTGTAGATAGTAAATAAGCACGTGTCCCAAAAGCTGTTGTAATGATGTAAGGTCCAAGACAATGAGGTTCAAATTTTCCCTTTTGATCTCTATGTTGTTGATTCTTAGAATTTTCACGTAGGACAAGATCTCCCACTTGGAATTCTCTAGGGCGAACCTTTTTGTTGAAGACTTTGGACATGAGCTTTTGATAAACTCTCATATGGTCAAATGATGCTTGACGTTTCTCATCTAGAAGTTCTAACTCTTGAAGTCTCATAGCACGGTAATCTTCATCTGTAACTAGACCATGGAGAGAAACTCAAAGTGAAGGAATCTCAACCTCCAAAGGTAACACCGCTTTAGTGCCATATGCAAGGGCAAAAGGAGTAGCCCCAGTCAGAGTAGAAATACTCATTCTATAGGCCCATAAAGATGGATTTATCTGTAAATGCCAATCTCTACCATTCTTACAGACTGTTCTATGCAAGATTTTAAGAATGGTTTTTTTGATGCCTCTGCTTGACCATTTCCTTGTGGGAAGTCAATGGAGGACCAATGTTGTTTAATCTTTAATTTCTTGCAGAGTTGTTTAAGGTCCTTATTTTTGAACTAGCCTCTGTTGTCAGTGATAATCTCGGAAGGCACTTTATATCGACAGATGATATGGTTTAGAATGAATAGAGAGACTGTCTTGCCTGAGGAAATAGAAAGTGGGATAGATTCTACCCATTTAGTGAAGTAATCAGTACTAGTGATAATAAACTTGTGTCCACCTGATGAATTGGGATGAATCTGCCCAACAAGATCAAAGGACCAATGCTAAAATGGCCAATGAGATATAGAAGGAATGAGCTCCCTGCCTGTAGCATGTATCAGGTTACCATGTTTTTGACACTTTTCACATGACTTTACAAAACCTAATACATCAATCTGCATTGTAGGCCAATAGTATCCCACCCTAAGCAACCTTCAAGCCATGGAAAGACCATTGGAGTGTCCCCCACAAATGCCCTCGTGGATGTCAACTAACACTTGGTCAGATTCTTCCTTTTCTAAGAATCTAAGAAGTGTTCCATCGACTAGACCCCTCCTATACAAATCACTAGTGATAAGGGAATGGAAAGAGGCATTTTGGGTAAGGTTTCTGCATTCAGATCGGTTAAAGGTTTAAGGTATAATGCCATCACAAAGATATGAGTAAATGGCACCATAACATGATGACTCATGACCAACAAGGGTACAAATAATATGGCTTTCTTGGGAGTCAAAGATAGGGTGATGTAGCTCTTCCACTAGGAATTCAAATTTGGATTCATGTTTCTCTAACTGAAGGAGTGAAGCAAGTGTAGCCATAGCATTAGCTACTTTGTTCTCTACTCTAGGGATTTGCTGAAATGTGACAAATGTGAAGTAGCGTTTTAAGGAATCAACCATTTTTTTTGTAAGGTACCATTTTCTCATGTTTTGTTTGATATTCATCATTAACTTGGTTGATTATCAGCTATGAATCCCCATAGATGTGCAACTTTGTGATTCTCCATTCTATGGCCATCTTAAGTTCATTTGTTAAAGCTTCATACTCAGCAATATTGTTTGTACATGAGAACAATAATTTTTAAGACTTAGGAATTGTGTACCCATGAGGAGAAACAAACAACACACCAGCTCCTGAACGATTTTGCATAAAAGATCCATCAAAGAACATCTTCCATGTTCTTTCAATCATGTACATGAGGTGCTCATATGGGAAGTCAACTTGAATAGGTGCATTATCTTGTAATGGGAAATCAACCAATTGAGTTGCTATGGCTTGTCCTTTTATTTCTTTATGCTCAATGTACTCTATGTCAAACTCTAAAAGTATCATCATCCATTTAGCAAGTCTACCTGTGAGGGTAGCCTTACTTAGCAAGTATTTGAGTGGATCTATTTTTGCTATGAGGTGTATAGTGTGTGCAAGTATGTAATGTCACAACTTTTGGGAAGTAAACACAACAACAAGGAAAGCTTTCTCAATGCTAGTGTAGTTAACCTCATATGAAACAAGAGTACGAATAATGTAGTATATTTCCCTTTCTTTCCTAGTTTCATCAAGTTGAGCTAGTAGTGCCCCCAAGGAAGATTCTATTGTTGAAATGTATAAAATAAGTGGTTTCCCTAAGATAGGAGGCATTAAAATAGGAGGATTTTCCAAGTACTTCTTGATTTGATCTATGCTCTTTTGACAATCCTCATTCCAAACACATTTGAATCCTTTATGTAAGTTCTTATTGAAGGGTTGAGTTCTATCTTCCAGTTGTGAATTGAATCTCCTTATAGATTGAAGACATCCTTGAAGACTCCTCATTTGACTAATGTTTTTAGGAGGTGGCATATCTATTATTGCTTGAACTTTTTCAAGGTCCACCTCTATTCCTTTTGCCAAAATGATGAATCCAAGTAGTTTTCCAGAGGTGACTCCAAATGCACACTTTTTAGGATTTAACCTTAGTTGAAATTGTTCCATGCGATCTAGAATGACTTCCAAATCATCTAAGTGTGTATCTCTTTGTTTAGACTTGGCCAAGGTGTCACCCACATAATCTTCCATGTTTTTATGCATCATGTCATGAAAAATAGTTGTCATAGTTCGTTGATAGGTAGCTCCGACATTTTTTAATCCAAAAGGCATAATGTTCCAACAATAGGTACCCCATGCACAAGTGAATGCAGTCTTTTCTTGATCTTCAGGAGCTATCTTAATCTGATTGTACCCAAAAAAACCATCCATCAAAGAATAAATCTCATAACCCGCAGTCATATCCACTATCATGTCTATATTGGGAAGTGGAAAGTCATCCTTTGGGCATGCTCTATTGAGATTGCTAAAGTCTGTGCAAACTCAAATGGATTTGTCATGTTTGGAAATTGGTACAATGTTTGATATCCATTCAACATAGGCAATAACTCTTATGAATTTTGCACCAAGGAGTTTTTATAATTCTGCTTTGACTAGAAGAGCTATGTGAGGATGCATCTTCCTCAATTTCTGTTTGATTGGTTTAACATTTGGAGTTATATATAAGTGATGCATGATAAGATTAATGTCCAATCCTGGCATATCTGAATAAGTCCATGCAAAATTGATCTTCTTTTTCTGTAAGAAATTAGTGTAAGCTTCTTTTTCTTGAGGTGACAAGGACTCAACCAAGTGTACTATATGTGGATCCTCATCTATACCCAAATTGATTACTTGTGTTGGTTCAATAAGCACTGAAGATCTATCTTGAAAATAGCTGGGGAGACAATCAAGTACCTCATCCTTAGGTGCCTCAGAGAGGTTTTCAGCCTCGGATACGTCATTTCTTTTTACTTTTTTTGGTTTTGACACCGCCACGCAGTGGGTTTTGCCCTCAAAACACCTATTATTTTTATTTTCTTTTATTTTTATCTTGTGACTATGGTACTTGATGTCTGGCTCTATCATACTAGTAGTAGGTTCATTGGTGGAAGAGACTATGGGTTCAATGGAATTTAGATAACAAGCTATGTCATAATCATTTTGGAATGTTAAAAGCTCAGGTTCTTGATAGAACTGGGACCAATCAATGAGGTCGGGATGAACAAGAGGCAAGTCACTGACTGGTTCAAGGTTATAAATGTGAATGACATTATCGCTAGTGACTGAAGAGTTAGAGTCCATCAAGTATCCCTCTAAGCTACCCAAATCAGGATGAATCCTAACAGGCAAAGAATCATCCACTAAGGCAACATGTGGGTTAAAAACCTCTAATCCTACACGTGACTCGTTGGCTACCTCGAGTTGAGAACTAAAAGTGCGAATAGCATCAATATCTCTATCAACGGTGGAGGGCTCTGAAAAAGAGTCCCATTCATACTCATTAGAACTTGTATCTAAACTGCGACTAGGATGCTTACACCATGAAGGCTTGGGACATCTTGATGTAGAAGGTCTAGTTTTATCAAAAGTAGGACTTTCTCTTTCCATTAAATGAACAAGATTCTTTCTTTGATGCTCTCTCAAAGGATCTTCTATATCTGATTCTTGTTCTAAAGTTGCAACTGATGTATGGGTGACTGAAATATCTAAATCTCCGCAAAGGAGAGTAGTGGAAGGGACCCAATCTTCACACATATCTTGTTGATTTGTCAAATTAGGTACATACTCTGGTTCATCGTCACTATCCAAATTTTCAAAGAGAGGGTTAGTGTGCTTGTTGTAATTCTCAAATCCTAGGCCAATTGGCTTTTTAGACTTGCGTCCAAATTTAGAATGATCAGAGGTTCAGACCTAGCATCCAAATTGTGATTAAGAGGACCATACCCAGGGTAGCCCATCTTTTTGACAAAATTATACCCTCTTACATAAGCCTTAGGAGAGGGAGAGAAGTTCTCATTGTGCATATATTTTTCTTCTCTATAGATCCAGTCTCTAAAAAATATTTCCTCTTTTTCATCTTGGATAGGCACTGATGATTCTACAAATTTGCCAAACAAAGTCATAGCTAAAGAGGAAGGTTTCTTTTCTTTTGAAGGTTTTCCATAAGATCGAGGTGAAACTAGTAATGTGGTGAGGGAATTGAGTTGATACCCCCCCATACCAAGGTCTATTGATTTAAGCTTGTCTTTACATTCAACTAAGGTTGCATCAAAATCTTCTGCTTCTCTATTGAGGGGAACATGAGCCCCTGCTGAAATTGAATTAACAGATAAAGTGTTATCCCCAGGTATACAAATCTCTATTCCATTGTAGGGGAACTTAACACATTGATGATAGGTAGACGACACTACTTTCATATCATGAATCCATGGTCTACCAAGTAAGATATTATACGCAAGGGGTCCAACATCAACTATTTGAAATACAATGTATTTTTCAACAGGGCCTATCCTAACAGGAAGGAAAGCCAATCCCTTGGAACTTCTTTCTACCTCATCATAGGCTTTGATAGTAATTCTTTTTTTGGTATCTATAACTTTCTCAAAATAACCCAATTCTTTCAAAAGACTAAAAGAAAAAATATTAAGCCCAGCACCCCCATCTATCAACATGCACCTGACATGGGTTCTATGGATCATAACCTCAATGTGAAGGGTAAGATTGTGCAGGTGGCTCAGAGCTTTATCATCATCTTCTGAAAATGAAAGGAAATGAGGGGTAGCAATGTGACTAACCATATTCTGGAATTGATCAATATCTAAGTTGTTGGGGACATTTTCTGTGCGCAAAGCATCCTCAATGATTTGTTTATGTCTCGGGGACAACTCTAAGAGCTCAAAGATCAAAATCTGAGTGGGGATTCTTTGTAACTAGTCAACAAGATTGTAGCTTGACTTAGGATTAACAGCTGGTTTCAAGGTGACAGGCTTGGATGCCACTTTCTTAGGTTTACTTGATTGGCTTGAATTGGGTCCTCTAATGACAATGGGACCTTGACTTTGGGTAATAGCATTAAGGGCTCGAGATGACCTTCTAGAGTTGGGACCTCTTAGCACCACAACAGGTTCTTTATCAAAAATAGGAGGAGAGTCTTCATCTAGATCATAACCATAGGGATATCTACCACTCATCATGTTAACATTTTATTCAACAACTTCAAGCATATTGATAACATTCTCTGCATCTGTGTAAGTATAATTAACCTCAGCTTTGCCATTCTTAACTTTAGAGGTTTCCCCCTTTTCATATTTGGGCAAAGGTTCCTTGAATGCCTTATGATCTTCATTGGTGTTCAATCCATCTACTGTAAGTTGTCCATTCTCAATGAGATCTTGAATGATATGCTTGAGTCTCTAGAAATGTTCAATGTCATGTTCAATACCATTATGAAATATGCAATAGCCTTTCTCCTTCCACCAATGTGGTTTAACTTCTGGTATACAAAAATTTGCAGCATCATGAGGATGTGCCAGATTGTTATCAACAAGTTTCTTTAAAATTTTCTCATATGACTCACCAAGTTTTGTGAATTGATGCTTTTCACTCTTAGGCTTACCTTGGTAACTTGGCTTACTTTCTTGTTGATTGGATGTATTGAGTTTCACAGCTTGAACATTGCTAGATAAATGAAGCACATGTTGATCTTTACGTTGGGAGGAATCCACAACTCCATCATTAACCACTTGTTTGTTCCTATTCCAATATTGGTTCTTCCCTTTATCCTTGTTAGACTTTTTGATATTTCCATGTTTAGTCAAAATTCCTTGTTCTCTTAAAACATCCTCAATTCTACATGCGGTCTCAACCATGGTGTCAAATGAATCAAAAACCATTTTCTTAACTTCATACCACATTTTAGGAGCCAAGTTGCTAACAAGGATGTCAATATTTTCATTATCAAGAATAGTTCTAGAATAGCAAGAGAATTTTCATCTCCACCTTTGCAAGAAAGTAACAAATGATTCCCCTTGACTTTGCTTTAAGCTACATAAGTCCAACAAAGTGATAGATCTTGAAACATTGTATGCAAAGTGTTGAACAAATCTGTGACCAAGTTATTTGAAGGTCTTAATAGGGGGAGTTATCTTAGTAAACCACTCCATTGCTTGTCCCTTAAGACTTCATGGGAACAACCTCATAAGGTATGAATCGTCTTGATGGAACTCAAAACTTGTGGTATAAAAATGGCGCACATGATCATGTGGATCTCCACTCCCATCATATTTATCATATTGAGGAATTTCAACCTTTCTAGGAAATTCTTTCATGTCAACACTCTTATCAAAAGGATTAGGACAAATTGAGTCCAATGAGAAAGAATTATTAGGTACAGACATCTGGTCTATTGTTCTTTGCATTGTATCAAGCTTCTCTTTGTGGGGCGGACCTTGCTTCTTAATCTTTCTATACCCTAGCACCCTTGTTGATTAGGATCTCTAGGAACTTATCCTTGTTTTTCTCCACATATTTCTCCACATCTTGTTGAAAAAGTGGCTCTTGTTGAATTTGCATAAAGTCTTGGGAGGTGTGATCAAATCTTGAAGTAGTACCCCCATATTGTGAACCATAATGAACACATTGGGAAGGAGGCCTTGAGTTCCTAGGGGGTGTTTGTCTCCTATAATGATCATGTCTTGAAACTCTTCTTCCCCTAGGGCTAGGAGATTGTGATGGTGATCTTGAATGTCTCCTACTTCATGGAGTCCTAGGAGGAGTGGATGGAGGAGAACTGTTTCCACCACTAACATGCATATTATTCAATGGATCATTGAGTTGTCTAGCCAAGAGCCTATCTTGCTCCTCTTGAAAGGCTTTCCTTTCCATTTCCATCAAAGTTTGTTTCTCCATCTCTAGGTGTTTAATTTGTTCTTCCTTTTGAGCTTGTTCATCTTGGAATGCTTTCTTTTCACGCTCAATCCTCTTGAGACTGTCACTCATGTAATTGGTAGGTGAGCTTGGTCTTGAATTTTGAAATAAGTTGTTGGTGTAAGTTGTATTTATGTGAGCATCATAAAGTTCTCCATGTTGGCTTTCATGTTACGAATGGTTATCTTGATAAGCATGTCTCTTACCTCTTCCTCTCTCAGCCCTTTGGTGTGCATCTAGATATCTTGTTGAAATAAGGGGTAAGGTTGGTCTACTTCCATGAGAGGAACCACTGAATGAAATAACATCTCTACTCTTTGCAAACATATGCTCATAGCGTTTATCTCTGGCTTCCTTCTCTCTCCGAGTCGTTGTGTGACTCATATCCATAGAAGAATGAGAAGATGCTAAGGGGATACCCAAATCACTAAGATGACTCTTGGAATAAAACCACACTTCCAAAGTATTCCTAGGTGATTGATCAAATATGGATTCTTTTCTCTTATGTCTTTGGCGAGTTTGAACTAAGGGTAATTGGTTAAAAACCACTTGAGGTTTTTTTCCTTGATTTACTTAATATCTTGTTGTAACTGGCATGCAAGAAAAGGTACTAGTTGATAGGATTACCCTAAGAAATGTTGGTACCAAACTAGGATAGTAAAAGCATTAACTTGTCCAAAAAGAGGTGATGAGATAGAATATTGTAAAGAGGCATAAGCCAACACTGCCACAGAGGTGCCCAATAAATTTGGGTGAATACCCTAGCACATTATGGATTAGGAGGATGGTCTTACCCAAATTATATTGATTGAAATTGAAATTGTATGAAAGTGGATGGACAAGAGACTACCAAAAATCTCCAAGTGTGTTATCAAAGAATCTAAAGGTTTATCTTTTCAACAAGGATAATTTCTAGCTCACCAAGCGCCAAGCAAGGTCACTTGTGGAACCAAAGATTGCTAATTAAAGAGGTCAAAACACAAGAATCCAAAGCAAAAAAAAGCTTCTAACAGTGGGGTAAGTAATCCAATCTGACCCGGATCAACCCAGGAAACTAAAAATGACAGGGCAACAAGCTAAATAGGCTCAAAAATGATAGCAAATAGCTCACTAGCAGGTAGTTTCGCATGAGGAAATACTTTCTTGTGTGAGGATTTGTGTAGGACCGGGTGACAAAATGCTCAGACACACAAGGAAAGACCTGACTGGTGTGACAGGAAACAACAAACTGACAGCAAGTTTGCAAAATATCATGTGAGGATTCTTAGATATTTGCACGAGGAAACACAATGAACGACGTGAAGAAACAATTTTCTCGCGTGAGGAAAGGGCACAAAACTCAGATTTTGATTGTTTTAATTGACCAAATAGATGCATTAACAAATTTTATCATGAATCAGTCACGCAAGAGAGAAATCAGGGAGTTCAAGCAATCAATGTCTTCAAATAATGAGCAAGGGACAAAGCAACCTTGCACATGAACATGGATAGTGTCATAGTATTTCTACTCCATAAGAATGCTACTTGTGTATGTTCTCAAATGTTTTCCAATCACGCACATAGTCCTAGAGAATAAAAAGTTGGTTGCACTATGGTTCTTAGTAATGGCTTGACTCTGCAACTTATGCAAACTCAAGTGGGTGAAATCCAATCCCGGCGCACCGAGGTTTTGACACAGTCTGAGAATTTAATCAATCAGGAGCTGCTGAGGAGATCTGACAACCCACAAGAAACTACACCGATGGAGATTTCTTCCACAAGGACATTTATATGGCGGTTGTTGCTACCATGGCGAAAATGGCTATTACCGCTTGAGGTTTCGTCCACGTGGTTTACCCAATAAAGGGAGTGTCCACTACGGTTAACCCTCTCTAACAAGGAAGACTCACAATATGGACCACATGGGGACTTGGTTTGGATTCAAGGGTTCCAAGTTT
>MU225240.1:9734035-9752490 GCA_018584345.1 Thuja plicata
ATATATATATATATATATATATATATATATATTGATGTAATTATTAATTTCTTATGCAACATGTTAAATAATAGTACATATATGTATGAATGAATATAAAGCATTTATTATAGCATATTTGAGTAATATATAGTTGTGAGTTTACTCTTATATTAAGTTATTTAATAATGCCCTTTAGTTAAGAGTTAGTTGGGAGTTGGTTACCTTTCCTCACAACCTTTGGAAATATATTTATATGCACTAGTTTTCATTTGAAGGGAACGAATTTTGGGGGCTGAATCATTGAGGGGAGGATGAGTTTTCTTTCATGGAGATTTTGGAGAAAAACTTAGGAGATGTGAGGGAGAGTTTGTAAGCATATTTATTTATGAATTTATGGTTATCTTTGCTTTTGGGAGAGAGACATTTTTGTGAGATTTTCAGTAGTTGAGAGAGGGATTCATTGCTGTGGATTTGTGATTTCTTTCATGGAGATTTCTGAAAATGGATAGGGTTTGAAGGATGCATCTCAAGTTTGGATTTGTCTTCCTCTTTTGTCTCCTTCGGTTGGATCTTCGTAGGATTTGAGGTATGGATTGAATGTATTGGTTGATTAAATTATATGATAAAATATGGATCTATTTACATATTTTAATGATGTATTATATCTTTAATTTTCATTCCTGTAGTTATTTAAAATTTTGGAGTTTTGTTTGTGAAAATTGTCATGTGTTTTCCTAGAGTTTTTAGCAACCCATTTTTGGAGATCTGTTATTATAATAATGTAAATTGCATATATGGTTTTTATAAATTGGTTTTCCAGAAGTAAAATTCATAGATACGAAATGGGTATCCCTCTAATTTTATTTTTATATTTGAATTAATGCCTTATTATTGACATTTTAGCAGACTATGCTTGTCATTTCTTGATTCCTATTTTTCTGTCAAATGTATTCGTATGCTACAGACTGTTATGATAATATAAAAGTCTGAATTTGATATCATATATCCTCCAATTTCTTATTGTATCCCCATTTTTGTGATCTATGGTTCCCAAGCTTTCCAAAGGCAAGGGTTAGTAGCAAAGGTTTTGCAAATGATGTAAATCAAATACACAATAACTACTAAAACGAATAACCTGAAACGTAATCAATAAAATATACAAGCAAGAGAAAGGGAAAAAAAAAATGCGAACCCCATGATGCTTGAAGCTTCTATTGTTTCTCTCTACTCCTTCCGAAACACTGTTCTTGATGCTCAGTATTGGCGGGGCAACGTCTATGACTTGAGAAGCGTCTAGAATTTGCTAATTGAAATGGGTGTGTGATCGCAAGATGACTTGAATGCTAGAACCAAACTGACAAAGTAATGGCACATGAGAGCTTGAAATCCTGGATCCTTCAAATACTTATGAAGGGTTTATTATATAGGAATTGGGGATGAAATGAATGGTTGAGATCAATCCCAGAGATAGGGAGATGAACGATTGAGATCAAAGAGAACTGGAGAAGCCATTAGTAAACTCCACCTCTTCAATTTGTAAAGAGGGCACATAGTTTTGTTGACTGAAGAGCTAATTGTGAGTTACCTTTTTGTACTGAAGAGGTGGGTGAAGTTACCCATGTGGACTGGAGAGGTGGGTGAAGTTACCCATGTGATCTGATTGGAGTTATCTCTTTGAAGATAAATGAATATTTAATTCATTTATTTAATTAAAGTTTTCAACATTTGAGATAATTGAATTCTTTTTTATTTAGAATTACTTTATTGAATGAAATGAAATTAATTTAATTGGAAGAATTTAATTAGTAAGTTTAAATATTTGAATTTAAACTATAGGAAATTAAATTTAATTAATTAATTAATGGTAATTAATCAATTAAGGTTAATTAATTAAATGAAATTAATTATTTAATTAATTTTGGGAATTTGATTAGATGATTTGAGGAATGAATTTAGAGGAAAATAGATGATTAATTAATGATTAAAAAACCATTAATTAATAGATGAAAATTAGTATTTTTAATGTAAAGTCGCAAGCCAGTCCATTTTTGGGTGTCTACATTTGCCCCTCTTTGATGCGATGTGACTTGTCATAGTGTGTCAAAGATTCTTTGATTTTGCCCTAGCTTGCCCCGACAGTAGTAGGTGTATTTATGCCCCCTCAACAAATTTGAGCGAAAAGTCACGACATGAGCGTTGATTTGTTGAAACTGAAATTTCTGAATCTGGGTAGCTGACGGATTTGAAAAATACTTTAAATTGCCCCTGTTATTGACCGTCAAAGATTTCGGGGACCGAGAAGAAATTTCGGAGGTCCTAGTGAAACTACGGTTTTTTCTGAACCTCTATAAATAGCTAAGAGAGCCATTCATTTGTCACATTGCGATCTTAGAGCTCTTGATTTCTTGGTGAGTAAGCCTTCATTTTTATGTCTTTTTCCTCCTGTTTTCTTGTGATGGCGGGCCTTCTTGGTGTGACGCACATTTCTGACCGTGTCCAAACCTATCAGAGACCAGCTGGTTTAGGACGTCTGGTGAGTTTTATTTGTTTGCATGTCATTAATGCTTTCATTTATTGCTTTTAAAATTTGCACTTTTTTAGAAATAATCATGCTGTGCTGCAATCGTCTGCAGTTTTGCCGCAATTGTGGTTTGTATGCCGCAATTACAGTTTAGAAACCACAATTGATAAGTGTACCAAAATTTCCAACCTTTAATGCGGCATTTGCAATTTGTATGCCACACTTGTTTGTTATGTTCCGCAATCGCATAAGAGTTCCGCATTTGTTGGGTTATTTGCCACAATTGATTTTTTAGAACCGTCTGCCTGATTTTTTTGTCTGTTATCTATATATTTTGGCTTCTGATACCTTATAAGATGACTGATACTGATATTTTGGTGATGTATGACTATGTGCAGTTCACCAGGCAGATTCTACAGTGTCGAGAGTCAAGGCCGATAGGTCTTGTGTACAGGTTCCAGGTGACAGAGGATGAGAGGTCAGTTCTTAGAGATCTAGGTTTATACTAGATTTGCTATATGCTCGAGATCACGACCAATAGGGGTCTGATTTATGCTCTTGTAGAGCGGTGGCATTCTGAGACATGCACTTTCTGGTTACCGAGCGATGAGTGTACTGTCACTTTGGAAGATGTGTATCACATCCTCCAGCTCCTGATCCAGGGCGAGCTTGTGGAGTATTCCACCCGTACTGGTATTGTTTCATTGACCAAGTTTTCTGGATTGCCGCAAGATCAGCTTGGGTTATCCAGTGCCTATGTTATTCCATGGTCAAGGTTCGGCTTGGGCCTTGACAAGTTATCTACCTTGCTAGGCAGTTTGATTTGTGGCATCCTATGCCCCGATCGTCGGTAGCGTGGATTTTCTATCGGATTCGGTACTGTTCTGTAGAGTATGTTCATGGACCATACTGTTTATGTGTGGGGGCCATGCATATTGGATCATATGAATTTTCATATGTTTTATGCGGCTTATCTTAATGGTAATTTGCTCGGTTGCGGTGCGACCCTCCTGCAGATATGGGAATGGGAGCATATTGATGTATGTCAGCCTGTTGGTACACGTGCTTTTCCTGTTGATAGGGCATATGTTTATATGTACGATGGAGCCATTGTTTAAACCCACATGGGTCATTTGATGTACTGAAGGTAGCAGTTGGACATGATTCCTTACTTTAGTTGGAGGCCCTATAGAGATTGCCCAGTCTGGGATGGAGAGGACATCCATCTTCCTTTCTGTCGCCAGTGGAGATATCTGATTGGACATGTTACTAACCATATCCATATGATTGACTTTCACAACACCGACAGGGTGTTGTATTAGTTCAGCAAGTGGTAGGATGTGTTTGACTCTTATGCTTACTTTTCTCGTAGATCAAGGGATTCTGCTCACTGGGGTGGTGTCGTATCACTCGATGTTGCTCGTACTGAGTTTTTAGGCTTACTTCCTGTTGCATGGACCTGGCGCTCAGCTACTGTAGATGCAGGTTTGTCTTTTTTTTTTGATTGCTTATGTACTTTCTTGCTACTCTCTGATACTTGTTCATATCTCATTTTGATACTTATGTCCTTATCTGTGTGGGTACTGATATTTGATTTTGTCTTTTGGTAGGCACTACACCTCAGTATGATGCTCATTGGGCGCAGGCCTGGCCAGTTGCTCTTATAGATGTCTCGTGTCCTATTGCCAGGACCATTATGAGGAGGGTTTGGTGGGTATGGCGTGGCAGGGGAGGTTGGGTTGGAGGTAGAGGTGGTGGTCAAGCTGGAGGTAGGGGTCGTGATGGAGGTAGAGATGGGGGGAGAGACAGAGGATGGGGGAGGGGAGATGATGGGGGGATGATCCTGGTCTTGGGGGTGCTGGTGGTGGAGTTAGGACTAGAGGTGGCTAGAGTGGGGGTCTGACTAGTGCTCCTCGAGTTGGGTTGAGTACCCTTTTGGAGGATGAGGAGGCTATGGAGGAGGAGGCACCCCAGTTGGTGTGGAGAGTTCATCGGCGGATAGTTGCTATTTTGGCTCCTAGAGAGGAGGATAGAGTAGTTATTAAGGATGTGGACATTGAGATTGGGGACATAGACATGGAGGCTCTAGATAAGCAAAGTGCAGATACTGGTTCTTCGACTGATAGTGGCAGTACTAGTAGTAGTTCTAGGGAGAGCTCAAAGAGTGATGATGATTCCTAGGTGGTCAGGGGGAGAGGAGGTGAGGGATTGGGAGATAGGGCAGAGGAGGGGGAGATTGATGTGGCTATGGGAGGTATGGAGGATGATCCCTTAGAGTGGGAGCACCTCACCCAACACATACAGGACCTTCAGGCCAAGCTTGCTTCGTCTGATGCATGTGCCACTGCTTTGGAGGCTCGGGTTACAGTGGCTGAGTCTAGAGAGCGGCAGGCTCAAGCTGAGGTGCGTTATTTTATTGATAGTGTATAGGATGCCTCGCATAGGGATGTTCTTGATAGGTACTATAGATCTAGGTGTGATGCTTAGAGAGAGATCGAGTACTGGAGGCATCATTATGAGGGTGCAGTTCTTGCCGCGCAGAGGGTGCCTAGTTATACAGCATCCCAAAGATCGAGCAGAGCTCAGCGATCCCAGAGTAGTGGTATTGGAGCTCCTAGTTCATCCCAAAGACCACCTTATGATATGCCACTCCCTCGTCCACCTCCTGGCGAGGGTGGGGGTAGCTCATGTTGACCTGATTTATGTATCATGCACCATTTTTGATATACTTTGAGTAGTATCCATTTTTGTATCCTGACACACTGATATTTATTGATATATATGTCGATTACCTTCTTTTGTTTAGACTTGCGACCGTTCAATGTACTCAGATAGTTTGATTTATATGAGATGCAGCTAGTGTTTTGATATGATGTGCATTGGTTCACTTGCTATATGTATGATTCTACATGATTTGGTGGTTTAGATGATGAGATGTATATGCAATATGATTCTGTTATGTAGACTCGTAGATGGATGATTTACTTTTCCTATGATACTAACATGTTCATGCAGGATGGTGAAAATAAAATGCATGTTTATATGAGATGCTTATGGATGCATGTGATTTATGATTTATCATGTATGCAACTACTATGTTTTTTTCATTTTTTTGATGTACTTAATGGAATGAATGCAATCTATTATGCACAAAATATCTGAGTAATGCATGTGTTACTTAGAAAGAAGTTAGTTTGGATAGATGTTATTTAAGATTGATCTAATAGAATGGAATGATAGAAAGGATTTACTTTTTTCTTTTTTTTTTGTTGATAGATATGATTGGATAGAAAGGATGAGTGTCCCAAGTCACTGCCCCTGCTTCCAATATTCTTCATCATTGCATCTTTTTTTGTATTTTCTGAAATTCTGAAGAGCGTTGAATGATCCAGATCACATACCACCTGGATACTGCCACGATGTCTTGATAGCGAAAGGAGTAGAGAGATTGAATAGAAAGAGAACCTAGTGCACCCAAATATTGACCATCTGGGTTCAACTATGTTCCCTATTTGAAAAGAAAGAGAGCCAAAAGAACCCAGATATTGACCATCTGGATACCGCTTGTCCTCTGAATTAATCTAAAAAAAAGAAACCAAGATAGAACTCCTATGCACCTAGAGTCCATCTAGATAACACTGTGAGCTCTTGATTTCCAAAAGGGAAAGCCAAGAAAACAAGATAGAACTCCTATGCCCCTAGATTCCATCTGGATAGCATCATGAGCTCTTGTTTGCAACATAAAGGGAAAGACCATAAAAACCAAGATAAAAATCCAAAGAAACTCAGAGTCCATCTAAATAGTGCTGCGAGCTCTTGATTCTATAAAGCAAACAAGTAAAATAAAGGAGAAGGAATGTCCAATTCTTTCCCAGGGTTAAGCTCAGATCGTGGAATTGCGCGGCTGCCAGATAAGTGACAATGCCTACCACATTTATCCTAAATCATCATGGCCCTAGTGTCGAAGTGAACATTCAACAGATAAAAATCAAAGAAAATAAGTCATGATCTATCATAGCTACTCTCCTCACATGGTTGATCCTGGAGTAGCGTAAGAACATAACCGTGAAATATAGACTGACATTTGACTGACTTGACTGACCTAGTCAACATTTTTGGATGGTTCCTTGATGCAGTTGGATTCTCTTGATTGGCTCAACTCTTTGGATAGGATTTATTGGCTTGATTGCATGAGTGTGTCTGGTTTCAGTAATAGATTACTCATATAAGACTGACCTGTCTGGTTTGAGTGTACCCATCACTGTGTAAGATGATTGATATGATTTGATTGATTGATTGTGATCATGTTGGTAGTTGATCAAGCTGTGTCAAATGGGTCCCATGATTGTTCACAAAGCTCATGATTGTGATAATTGATAGATTGATTTGATCATTTTGGAAACTAATCAAGATATGTTAGATGGGCCCAATGCTAGTTCACAAAGCTCATGATTGTGACAATTGATTGACTGGCTTGGTTGCCAGTTGCTTGCTAATTGATCTGATAGATTGATAAATCTTTGTCAAATGAGCCCAATGCTGATTCACAAAGCTCATGATTGTGACATTGATTGACTAGGCATGATTTCCCTTTGCTCTCCTTATAACCGAGTTGGTTTTATTGCTTGGGATTTTGCAAATTTTTGAATGTTTTTGATGAAGATTTATTTTCTTTTGATGTTTTTTTTAGGATTTTTTATGAGTTTTCCAATTTTTTGTATTTTTTCTGGACATTTAGAATTGCCCCCTAGTCTGGTGGACCAATATTAACCATGGGTAAGTGCTGGTGATTAAAGGGGATTGTGCTTCTGGATATAGCTTGGTTTGTTGTTGCCAAGGCGCCTAATTGCCAGGTTTTCACCAAGGTAACATTTTATATTTTCTAATTTTTTTGGTATTTTCTGGATATGTAGATAGGTGCCTTAACCATAGAGAAATCAAGGGTAGAACCTCTTGAGATGCATGCTATTGATGTATCCAGGGATTTGATCTCCTTCTGGTGTCGCTAGTGTAAATGCCCCACTCTGAGTAGAGCTGATAATGACAAAAGGGCCTAACCAGTTAGGCTCAAACTTTTTGGGTTTGACTCGCTCTGCTTGATTCTTCTAATTTTCCATGAGGACAAGGTCTCCTACCTCAAATGTTTGTAGCTTCACCTTCTTGTGATAGTTTCTTCTAAGGTGATTTTGATAGCCTTGTAAGTGGTTGAAGGCATTCTGTCTTCTTTCATCTAGTAACTCTAGTTTACTGAGCCTTGCTACTTTGTAGTCTTCATCTGAAAATAGGTTCTTCAATGATATCCTTAGGGATGGAATTTCTACTTCAAGGGGTAATACCGCCTTTGATCCATAGACTAGGGAGAAAGGAGTGGCTCCTGTAGGTGTTCTCACACTAGTTCTATATGCCCATAATGCGGGACTAAGCTATAAATGCCAGTCTCGCCCTGATTCGTTTACTGTTTTCTTCAAGATTTTCAAGATTGTCTTATTTGTAGCTTCAGCTTGGCCATTCCCTTGAGGGTAATAAAATGAGGAGAACCCTTGTTTGATATGGAACTGTTCACATAGCTCTTCAACATCCTTGTTCTGGAAAGGTGTACCATGATCTGTTAGGATAGTCTAAGGGATCCCGTATCGACAGATAATGTGGTTAAGTATGAACATTGCTATTTGCTTTCTAGTTATGTAAGTGAGAGGAATTGATTCCACCCACTTGGTGAAATACTCTATTGTTGCTATGATGTATTTGTGTCCATTTGCTGAAGAAGGTGTAATTTTCCCACTAGGTCAAATCCCCACATTGAAAATGGCAATGGTGATGTAATAGGATTTAGTTCCTGGGCTGGTGCATGGATGAGGTCTCCATGAATCTGACACTGTCTACACCTTTGTACATGTTTGTGTGCGTCTGTCTCTATTGTGGGCCAATAGTATCCCATGCAGGTGATCTTCTTAGCTAAGCTGTTGCCACCTCCGTGGGTTCCACAAATTCCTTCATGTACCTCGTACAAAGCTTTCTGGGATTCCATGGAAGTGAGACATCATAGTAGCATTCCATCTAGACTTCGTTTGTATAAAGTAGTTGAGAGGATGGTATACTTAGAGGCTTGGAAGATGAGGGACTTTCTCTGGTTCCTAGACAAGTTGGGAGGTAAGACACTATTTTGGAGATAGTTATAGACATCTTGGTACCATGGGGATTCAGGACCAACAAGGACACATGCTGATTCTGTGATGGATGCCTGATGTGATGGTACCAAGAGTTACTCCACTAGAAACTAGAATTTTGTTTTGTTGCCTGGCATATCAATCAGTGATGCTATGGTAGCCATCGCATCAACGAATTTGTTGTGTGGTCATGGGACTTGCTCGAAGAAGATTTAATTGAACTTGGTGTGTAGTTTTTCCATCTGTGCTCTATATGGTATGAGCTTCTCATCTTTGGTCGTATAATCATTGTTGACTTGACTGATGATCAACTGCGAATCTCCAAAGACTTTAAGGTTCTTGATTCTCCATTGAATTGCTATCTTTAGATCGATGACCAGTGCTTCATATTCCACTATGTTGTTGGTGCATGGGAAGTTAAGCCTGAAAGAATTTGGAATTGTATCATGGTCTGGAGTGATAAGCATTATCCCTGCCCCTGCACCATGGTTTGTACACGATCCATCAAAATAAAGTTGCCATACCTCAATCGTCGGTTGTAGTGTCATAATAGATTTTTCAGGAAAGTAAGAAATAATAGGCTGATGGTCCTGAATGGGTGCCTCTACTAGTTGATCCGCGATCACTTGTCCTTTGATGGCCTTTCTGTCTATGTATTCAATGTCAAACTCACTCAAGATCATTACCCACTTTTCTAGTTGTCCAGTGAGCACTGCTTTGCTTAGGAGGTACTTTAAAGGATCAATGTGGGTAATCAACTTTGTTTGGTGACTCAACATATAATGTCTCAGCTTCTGGGAAGCAAAAACAACTGCAAGGCATGACTTCTCAATTGGTGTAAAGCTTAGCTCATATCCAACCAATGTTCTTCTTAGATAATAGATGGCCCTCTCTTTACTTGCGTCATCATGTTGTGCCAAGAATACCTAATGCTGACTCTGTCGCTGAGATATATAGAAGCAATGGTCTACCTTGGACTGGTGGCACCAATATAGGAGACTTTAGAAGGTAGTCCTTGAAGACTTGGAATGCCTGTTCACATTGCTCTGTCCATATGAAGTTGATGTCTTTGTGTAGTAGATGTTGGAATGGTTGGCACTTATCTGCTAGCTGAGCTATGAAGTGCCTGATTGATTGGAGCCTTCCTTGTAACCCTCTAAGTTGTCTAAGGTTTGATGGTGGAGGCATGTCCAATATTGCTTTGACTTTCGCTGGGTCCACTTCGATTCCTCTATGTGACACTATGAACCCCAGTAGCTTTCCTCCTGTGACATCGAATGCACATTTCTTTGGGTTTAAACGGACCTTGAATTTTGGCATTCTATCAAAGATTGGCCCCAATACTTGTAGATGATCCTTGTGAAGTATTGATTTGGCTAGTATGTTGTCCACATAATATTCCATTATTTTGTGGATGAGATCATGAAATATAGTTGTCATAGCCCTTTGATATGTCGCTCTGGCATTCTATAGACCAAACAACATGACATTCCAACAATATGTCCCCCACAGACATGTGAAATCTATTTTGTGTTGGTCCTCTGGTGCGATCCTTATTTGATTATACCCTGAAAATCCATCCATGAGTGATAGAATTTGATGTCCATCAGTTAGATCTATTATCATATCAATGTTGGGTAAAGGAAAGTCATATTTGGGACAAGCTATGTTGAGATCCCTAAAGTCTGTGCAAATCCGTATCTGACCACTGTGCTTTGTAATTTGTACCAAGTTAGATATCCAGTCCGCATATGGTATAGGTCTTATGAACTTAGCATCCAGGAGATTTTTCAACTCTACCTTGACTAGCAATGCAATATGGCAATGCATCTTTTTCAGCTTCTGCTTGACAGGTTTGGCATTGGGTAGCAATGTGAGATGGTGTAGTACTAGCTCTGGATCCAACCCTGGCATATTCGAGTAGGACCATATGAAATTGATCATCCTTGCCTTGAAGAAACTGATGAACTATTTTCTCTCCTCAGGGGTGAGTGATTTTGCCAAGTATATGTTCTTTGGGTTCTTGTCATCTCCCAAATTGACTTCCTTTGTTTCTTCTGCTAGTAATGCTAATTTTTCCTCTATCAAGGGGAGGAGTTCCTTCTTTCCATCTTCTAGCACCTTAGTGAGGTCTTCGCTAGAAGATACGTCTTGTTTTAGCTTTTTATCATTCTTTTGTTCTTTTTTCTTTTGTGGACTGGAAAGAGGAGCTTCCTCCCCAAAATATGCCGCTCTGTCAAGGTTAATGGAGAAGCCAGCCTTGTGGTCTCTTGATGGAATGCCTTCCATAGGTCCCATGAAATGAGCTATAGCCTCATTGTTCTCAAAGACATCTAAATCAGGTGGTCCTTGTTGATCCCACTCTATGAGCTCTGGGTGTACAAGACAAATACTTTCATGGTTGTTTGACTCTGGTTGACTGAAAGGGACTACATATATGGTTCCTACAAAAATGGACTGTGATGTGGATGCACCACTTGAGGTATGATAAATGACATGCTTGTCTATGTAGGGTTGTTCGACGATGGATAGTTAGTCAAATAAGTCTTCTAGGTTTATGATAGTGTCTGACCAAGGGGAATAATCTGGGATTGACGGTTCAGAGTCATGAAGGGATCTCCACTCATACTCATGGGAGTTAGTCTCAATAGAATGCTCGTCAGATGTCTCACTTCCTTTGTTATCATCTATTTCTATGTGGAGGTCTTTTTTGGGTTGTGTAGTTCCCTCTTCGACGGGCAACAACTATGCTAATATGTTGCTTATCAAGACATGTTCTGTGTTGTTCCCCCAATGCATCTCTGCTATTTGTTCCTGATTAACTTGAATGTCTTGGATTACAGGAATAGTTCTTTGTTGTCCATAGCCCAACCCTCTTATGTTTCTCTGGGTTGGCGGGAGAGACAATTCCATTATGCCTTGTTGTTTTTCCCCCAGCCTAGTTGTACCATCGTACCCAAATATTTATAACATTGTGTAACCATTACCATAGTTTGATAGGGGTAGGGGTGGTTAGATTGTCTCTGGTGGGTCTTGGTATAACCAAGTACTGATGTCTTGTTCCAATGGATTTTCTTCCGCTATGTCTCCCCATTAGACAAAGGTTGTGGGCAGACATCTGAATAGAATAGGTTGTGGAGTTTCTATTGTAATAATAGGTTATGGCATGTCATAAGTTCTCAGGCTTTGAGGCATGTGTGTGATGGTGAAAGCCTCTTCATACCTATACTCACCACAACCTTTGTCGATGATGGATATTTTATCTGCTTTCCATGTGATATCCTGAAGATTTGAATATGAAGAGGAGGGAACACTTGCATTTTGGTTAATGGCTATCTTTCTTGCTGTCTCTGTGACATCCTTGGGATTCAAATATGAAGAGGATGGGATGCTTGCATCTTGGTTTGATGGTACCTGGTTATCAGTGCTGATTTGGATCACATTACAATATTAGAAAGGATTAGGATCTCCCTCTATGATGATTTCCTCTCCCTGGTGTGGGAACTTGATGTATTGATGGTATGTCAAAGGTACGGCTTGCATTTCATGTATCCAGGGTCTCCCTGGTAGCATGTTGTATCCCAACTCAAGGTCTAAGATTTGGAAGGGAGTATTTTTGACCACTGGACCAATACAAACAGGTAGAATGATAATACCTTTAGAGGACCTTTCCTCTTCATCACAAGCTCTGATATTTATCCTCCTTGTGACATCAATTCTTGGTTTTGAATAGCCCAGTTGCTTGATTAACTTTAGAGTATATATTTTTAACCCAGCTCCACCATCAACAAGGACCCTACGGATAGCATTTTGTGGACCTGGACAAGTAGGTGCAAAGGATCATTATGCAGGGGTTTATGCGGTGGCATATCATGGTCTATGAATGTGGCATGTTTGTTAGCACCTATATGGCTGACTATCATTTGGAAGCTCTTGGGTGTTATGTCCATTGGGAAAGCTGCATTCTAAAGGGCTTGGTCAAGTGTCAGTTTATGCTGTGGAGATATGCGCAATAGGTCAAACATGGAGATATGGGAAGGTGTGCACTTTAGTTGGTCCACTATGCTTGTTTGTGGATCTGAGTTTGCTTTAGGATTGGCCAATATAGTAGACGAGGATGGTACTCCTTGCAAGATGACTCTGGTGCGACGCATTGTTACAACACATTTGTTACCTTGGTCTTTGATAGTGATCATTGCCACATGGCTATCTGAAGGATTGAGGCAATTGAAAACATTATCACTGTTGGCATATGTATAGTTGACTTGTTTTGCAGGTCCACTAGACCCGGAGGCTTTTCCCTTGTTGTGATTACGAAAGGTATCATTGAAAATAGTGTGATTAGTTGTGCCTTTGGTTTGGGTATTTGTCACATCGATAGTCCCTGCGTCAATCAGGTCTTGGATAGCGTGTTTCAATCGGTAACATTTGGATGTTTTATGTCCTTTTACCTGATGGAACTCGTAGAAGTCTTTGTCATTATACCACCTTGGTTTTTTTTCATCCTGTTCAAAGTCCCTGATTTCTGGGAGAGTGATAGTGTTTGATTGTATCAACTTGCATAAAGATGATTCTATTAGCTTTACCAATGGTGTGAAATCTCCTTGCTTGAATTGAAACTGTGGTCTGTGTTGATTCTGTTGTTGACTATTTAAAACAACAACTGCTTGTACAGGAGGAGGTTGGTTTTGGATGTATGCTTTTTGAGTAGGCCCTGTGGGTTTTTGGTTGGCCACAGGTGCACCTTGCAGTGACACCTTGGGTTGTGCATAGTTGACTGTCTTCACATCAATGACACCATCGCTAGTGACATTTTTTTTTTGTTCCACCACTTAGCTTTGTCCATTGCATTTTTGTTTATATTCATTTGTGTTGGATCTACAAGGATTTCTTGTTTGACTAAGTTTTGGTCACAACAAACTCCTCGTTTGATGAGTTGTGAGAAGTTCGAAGCTAACTGTAACTCTGTTGTGAATGACATGTCTAGAATTAGATTGTCAACAAACATGACTATTAGGTCTTGTTTGGGCACATCATATGTTATGCAGTTTTTCGTAGTCATCCATCTCTGTAATAACTTCACAAAAGACTCTCCATCCTTCTACTTGATATCACAAAGGTCCTTGATGCTGACCTTGCGCTCTATGTTATGATTGAAGTGAGCTATGAAGTTTTTAGTTCACCCCAAGACTGAATGTCATGAGGTAAATGCGAGAACCATTTCATTGCTGGTCCAGCCAAGCTCTGTGGGAACAGTTGCGTTAAATATGTCTCATCATGGATGACTTTGATGCAACTAGCAAAGAACTATCAGATATGCTGAATAGGGTTGGTACTACTCCTATATTTGTCAAATTTTGGTACCGAGAAGTGATTTGGGAATAGAGACATGTGGAGAGAATGGTCAAAGGGGTATGGGTATAAATCCTCTGCGGTGTAGGATTTAGTTTGCCCTTGATTTTGCATATCCATCATTTGTGTTTGAAGGGTTTGTATTTGTTGCATTAACATGTCTATTTGATATTGAGGTTGGTGTGTGAGGATGTTCCTCTACGCTGTAGTGGGTATGAGGCTGCGCCTTTGTGTCCCTTGAGTAGGAGCATAGGATTTCATCCTAGGGACTTTATATTGATTCCCCACTGAGTGATTTTTAAATGGGGGCACATGGGTAGCCCATGGTGGTTTTGATGTGTTTGTTGTTGTGATTGAAACTGGGGTTGATACTACTGGGGTAGATATTTTTGTTGCTGAGGTTGGGGTTGAAGCTGGGGTTGCTGTTGCTAAGGTTGGAATTGAGGCAACTGAAGTTGGGTTTGCTGTTGTGGAGGTTGGTTTTGAGGAAACTGAAGCTGGGGTTATTGTTGCAAAGGTTGGATTTGAGGCAATTGAAGCTGGGTTGCTGTTGCAAGGGTCAGAATTGAGGCAACTAAAGCTGGGGTTGCTGTTGCGGGGTTTGGAACTAAGGCAACTAAAGCTGGGGTGGTTGTTGTAGAGGTTGGATTGATGTCAGAATGGGCAAAGATGTAGCCTTGGGTGGGCATTGACTGTAAGTCATACCTGCAACTCGATGGATCCCTATGGGCATGATGTGTTGATCCCAAGACTAGTGTGAATTGAATGTAGTAGCGACATAGTTTTAGAATAGTTGGTGTTTGGTGGGATGGAAGGCATAGCATGAGAGCTTGATTGTCCTGGCCATGAGACCAAAGGTGGAGGCATACTAGTGACCATGGGTGCACTTAGTTGCGAGCTTGTCATGCTTTGAGTGGAAGATGTGTTGGCCTGGGTCGGGTCATTGGTTTGACTGGGTATAGTCTATGTCGATGTGGGTAAAACCAATGGTGGATATATTTGAGACACAAGAGGTAGTATCTAAGGAGACTGAGTAGTGTTTTGACCTGCGAGAGGGTTTTTGGGCCATATAGTCAATACACTGAATTCAACGGGGAGTTTGACTCCCTTCTTTATTAGCATGGCTAAGTAAAGTTCAGGGTTCCTCTCTACAACAATGTCAACTAATTTCATAGAGTAAGCATCTTTCTCCACATCTTCAAGCTCTGCTTTTGTGATATCCTGGAAAAAGGCTGCCCCACGGGGTTGTTCAATGAATAGAGCAGAACTGGTATTCATGAAAGCATCATTCTCTTGCTCTATTTCCCAAGTGGGGAATTTGTTGATATATGACTTGTCAGGTTGAGTTCTAGCTTTAGACCTTGTGTAAGGCCCTCCATGAGGTGTTTGAGACATAGTGCGGTCCAGGTTTTGTAGCTAAAACAAGTGATATAAAGAAAAAAAGGAAGAAGATCCTTTCTGAGGAAGTCTGAGTTATGTTTTGGACAAGGGTAATTCTAAGGAAAATTTTTGATATAGCTTGATCTCAAAGTGGTGATGATAAAAAGATAAGATTTTCCAACCTTTCCCTTGGACAAAGTCACTTTGATAAAGATGATGATGTTTGATATGATGAGATCAAGGTATTTCGAGTCTGAGCTTTCAAACTAACAATATTTTTGACAATAATTGTGCTTTACAGAGAAGAGATAATCTTTAATATTTAGATATTCACACAATGTTCTTTGCCTTTTCCTGGGATAGACACTTGTTTTGGACACCAAATGAAAAGTTATTTCAAGGTTCTTAGGTCAAAATAGGTATAAAGTATCTCTGGTCAAGTGCGGTACAACTTCACCGATTGTGGCGGAGTAAGTGGTCGATTGCGGTAGTTTGTTACCGATTGTGGTAATAAACATGATGATTGTGGAAATAAACAAGTTAATTGTGGTAGAATTCTTTCAATTGTGGCACAATGCGAGCAATTTCGGTAAAAAGGAAACAGTCTCAAAAAGAATAAGAGATGGGTATCACTGCTTGACAATTTTGATATTTCTAGAACAATGCTTCTGATTTGCAAGACAATTGACATTGAAAACCCTAGAATTTAACATGTTTTGACTCATTTTGATAGTTTAGATGTTTTGTTTTGCATTTTCAGAAACTGATCAAAGGAACAAACATGACAGACACTATGTTTTGAAGAATGAAGACTGAAAATGTGTATATTCTGCAACTTTTTCAAGTTGCAAGGTTATCACGAGGTCTCAACAATGAACAATCAGGTTAATCTAGGTCAGTGGCTTCAAAATACAATTGTATAGGCCCAATGCTTGAATGTCCGTTAGCTCACACAATAATTGTCACGCTACTAGGACAAGAAAGTCCATGACGTAGGTGCCCGTGTTTTTGCCATTTTCAGGTATTGTTGCTGTGGAGTGAAGATCTCTTTCACTACAAAAATACCATGGGACACATATGTTGGGAATCTTGGGGGGAAATTTTGCAACCCCTTGTACTATAATAAGGTACCTGTTCGGAGGTAAAACGGGTTGGCCTCTAATTAATCAAGGTTTTAGTAAGGGTCCGTGGTGTCTCTCCAATCGGTTTGTACATGTGTGACTCACTTAAGAGCCTAGTTGATCACGCTGGCTCATTAGGGATATTCACCCGATCCAGACTATCACCAACATGCCTCGCCTGAGATTGGCTAGATAAGACAGAACTTTGGTTCGCGCCTTGTTTATATACCAATAAGAAGGATTACCGGTTTAAGGTCGTTCTCTGAGGAAGAAGCACATTCCCCAGACAGACCTTTCTAAAAAATATAAAGGTTTTTAATCTAACAGATTGTGCAAGTGCACCCAAAACTCAAGACACAAGGTAAATCGATTAAGCTCCAAAGTTTGAAATGTGAACTAAGCTACACCACCATACAAGAACCAGTATTCAATTTTAAGCCCAAAAGTAGGTGTTGATTGCTTGTTCAATTTTAATGCACCAATTTGAGATATTTTTTGCCTTTGTTTAATTTTAGTCCCCACGTTAATTTTAAGCCCAAATCTGAAATATGAGATGTGAGATGTTTGGAAAGCATTGTTCTTTTTAAACCCAAATCAACAAGTGAATTACTTTTAATTTGGTTTATGTAGATAAGTTAGTATCAAAAAGGATTATTGCAAAATGAGAGTATATGTAACTTTGAACCAATGAATGAGACTCACCAACAACTAACCTTTCCTGTTCGTGGGAATTCGTCGTCTTGCAAAAAAAATAATGAAAGTATCAGAAATTCAAATTGAAAGACAAAGGATTTTGGCCCTGATGAGAAATAGTGCAGGCGATTGTGGTAATGCACGATCAATTGCGGTCGGGATTGGTCACCTGTGAACTGTATTTGTCAATTGCGGTACAATTCTTCTGATTGCGGTACCAATAAATCAATTGCGACAATCTGTAGAAAAGACAAAGACCCAGAAAATGACAGAAGAGAAATGCAGAAACCTACAATCGATTGCGGTATTAAACCTGTTGATTGTGGTACAATTTCGTCAAGTGTGGCAAAATACCAGCAATTGCGAAATAACACAGTTATAAAAAAATACAAATTTTTAGATTTGTGATAGTACGGCTGTGGTTGATCAATTTTGTTTGTCGTCTGCAAGAGATATTTGGGCTGTTTGTTTCATGTCGAGTTCACCAAAATGTACGCCTCTTTTTGTGATCTGTGATTCCCAAGCCTTCCAAAGGCAAGGGTTAGTAGCAAAGGTTTTGCAAATGATGTAAATCAAGTACACAATAACTACTAAAATGAATAACCTTAAATGTAATCAATAAAATGTACAAGCAAGAGAAAGGAAAACAAATAAATGCAAACCCCACGATGCTTGAAGCTTCTATTGTTTCTCTCTACTCCTACCAAAATGTTGTTCTTGATGCTCAGTATTGGCGGGGCAGCGTCTATGACTTGAGAAGCATCGAGAATTCGCTAATTGAAATGGGTGTGTGATCGCAAGATGACTTGAATGCTAGAACCAAACTGACATAGTAATGGCGCACAAGAGCTTGAAATCCTGGATCCTTCAAATGGTTATGAAGGGTTTATTATATAGGAATTCGGGATGAAATGAATGGTTGAGATCAATCCCAGAGATAGGGAGATGAACGGTTGAGATCAAAAGGAACTGGAGAAGCCATCAGTAAACTCCAACTCTGTAATTTGCAAAGAGGAGACAAAGTTTGGTTGACTAAAGAGCTAATTGTGAGTTACCTTTTTGAACTGAAGAGGTGGGTGAAGTTAACCATGTGGACTGGAGAGGTGGGTGACGTTACCCATGTGGACTGGAGAGATGGGTGGAGTAACCCATGTGATATGATTGGAGTTATCTCTTTGAAGATAAATGAATATTTAATTCATTTATTTAATTAAAGTTTTCAACATGTGATATAATTGA
>MU225240.1:9770235-9781963 GCA_018584345.1 Thuja plicata
AAACAATATGATCTAATGGCATCAGTTGATAAAAGGAATGATGATGTTAGATGATTAACTTATGTTTAATGAAAGAAACAAGTTAGGGAAATTTACCTTGGTGCATTAAAATTAATGTAGATCTTTTGAGCTCATAATTAAATGGATAGCTTATGCATGTAAATAGTTTAGATAATGTTGCTTTAGTAGTGACGTTAGGGAACCTGTGAGGACTTAAGCTGAATAAATCTTGCACTCAAGTTGTAGAAAAGTATTTATTTATTTATTTTAGAGATATGAAGTACAATGATGAATATTATTCGAGTTAAAAATAAAATAAAATATTACTTGCATCTTATAGGTATTTTTTTGTCTTGTCTTCTCTGGTTGCCTTGTGGGGCATTACAATTGATGTAGACATGAAGGAAAGTGCAAGGTAGTTAGCACTTGACCCGAGGGCTAGTTCAACTCACTTCATGAAGATCAAGTATCTTACTGATCTACAAGCTGAATTGTTGAGAGAAGAAGCCAGGACTAGAGAATCACTTACAGCTATACAAAGCCAACTCCTACCACACATAGATGGAATGCAGAAACACATAACACATGTAAGGACACTCATTCATGAAAACAATTTTTCAGTTGCAGAGCTAATGATAGAGTTGTCTACTGAGCTACAAATTGAATTGCATATCATAAAGGTGCTACAAGACAATTGGGACAACACTTTGTCTCAAATTTTGAAGGTACATAGTGATTTCCTATCCTACTTTGGAATAACCTTGTAAATATCACTTTTGGCATTTTTGTCAAAAATAAGGGGGGAATATCATTATATTGTAATAAAGGGGAAATATCATTGAGGAAACACATGTTTAGTGGAACAATGTAGAAAATATACTTTACAAATTTTTTTTTTGAAAAACACAAAAATAGAGTCAGTTGGACCTGAGCAGCAGAAGCAGCGTCAAAAATTGAGCAGACAGTAAGGGGGAGTTTTGACATATCAGATACATAATTCAATGATAAGTGTTTTTGTGACTAATGCCAAAGGGGGAGATTGTAGACCTTATGGCAAGACATATTGTTAATTAGTGTCAAAACACTTAGTCATATAGTGTCGACCAATCCAAAAAGCATTATGCAAGTCTCGAGTGATCACTATTTCCCTAGTGATTAGCATTGCCCAAGTGACCAACATCGCTCGAGTGATCAGTATTACCTGAGTGTTTTGCAGGATTGCCTGAGTGACAGTTTATCACTTGAGTAGACTTCTAGACCCGAGTAACAATTTGAAGCCGACCTTACATATATTGTTAAATATCATTTTGTTTATTGCAAGCTGACTTGCAGAGTTATATGTTTGGATAAGATATATATGTAAGATAGTTTGTTTTATCCAAAATGAGTATGTATGGTATGTATGAAATTAAATGTATGTATATGTATAAGTGTAAAGACATGCGAATGGCAATTTGATTAAAGGGTAGAAGTATTCAAGACAACAGAGTCTTATCTATCAAATTCAGGTGATCAGTTATATTTAGAAGGATCTTATTCAACAATCATAGTTGCGTAGAGAAGATCATCAACTGGTTCATTCTCATAGGTGGATCAGCAAAATCCTTTAACAAGGTGGACCTAATATTCCTTTCTATAAATCTCTTAACAAAGTTGCATTAATTATTGTATTGTACAAAATCCTTTTACAAGGTGGACCTAATAGTCCTTTCTATGCTCCTAATAGGGCAGACCATCATAAGTGGTCATTGTAAGCTCTAACAGGATAAATTTATACCACAGTACTAAATCTTGTGGGTATAATCCCACCCCAGTTTTACTTTCTTTTAAGGTTTCTGGGTAACCAAATATTGTGTTATGTGTTGTGTATGATTCTTTACTTTCAAGTTCTATGCATGCAAACAAAGAAGTTAATCTGATTGTGGATTAAAAGGATAAAGTTTTATTATTTCCTGATTCACCCCCCCTCTCAGTCACTGGGCACATCATGTATTTCGAATAGAAAGTAGCCAATGAGCACATCTATGGATCAGACTGAGAGTTTCAAGAACCAGAACATCAAAAGGTGAATTTGATTATCAAGAACCAAGAACATAGGCTACCGAGCAACAGAGGTAGTATTCAATCACAATAGGTGATACACATATACATGTAATCTTGAATGCATATGTAATCAACAATAGTATATTGCATACAATCAGGTCAAAGAGTAATTTTCTTACATTCTAACGAGTGAAGCAAAAGTAAAAATCCTTTTAAGGAATGTGGATTTAACATTCCTTTGTAAATCTCTTAACCGAATGTGCACTATACAATGTTGCTAAAGATCTTAACAGAGTAGACTTTAATAGGTCTCCACAGATACTCCTAACATGGTAGATCATCAGAAGTGATCAAATTGTAAGCCTTAACCGACCCCTTCCCATCTGCAGATAGTGAAGATTTTGCACCCACAATTTTTACCTTCTTAGAGAGGTTTTCTGTGATATCATATCATGTGTTATGAGTCAATTACTTTCATGAATGTTTCTATGAATGTTTACATGTTCGATTAAGTTAAAGAATTGGCATGTCTTACAAAAAGATAGCATAGAACAAATGGTTGGATGAAAAATTGATTACATAAAGGTTAAAGGATAAAAGAGATAAAATTTTTAGAGGTACTGATTCACCCCTCCTCTCTCAGTACACACTTCCAATTATTTTCAATAATTGGTATAAGAGCTAGAACTCTTATTTGGAAAATCTTAAAGACTTAAGAGAAAAGATCATACAATGGAGAAGTAAAGACTTGACAAAAGTATTGAGAATTAGAAGCTAGAAATTTAGATCTTCTATGAGCATTATGAAGAAGCCAAAATCAAGATGAGACACCTGTTAGATGAAATAAATATTATGACATCTCACTGTAATGAGATAGATTACCAAGAGGAAGAGATACTAGATCTATTTGAGTCTTCAGGATCTACTACAAGCAAAGCATAAGATACATCAGAAGAAAGCATCAGAAGCTTAAATGAAATCAATCAACATCTGGCTGGACAAGTGAAATCTCTGCAAATTGGTTAAGAGATACAGATGGTAATAATGATTGATGTCATGAACAATGCTATACAAGATGAACAAGAGAGAACACTAGCTACCGATGATAGAAGAAAGATTATTGAAAAGCTACAGGAAAAAGAGTATGAAATACAAAGATTTATAGAACATCATCATGAGATTACTAATCAGATTATTCTTATGAGTCAAGAAGCAAATAGAATGAATATTGAACTCATTGAAAGAATAGAAGCTATCGGTGAGCTAAGGGAAGAAAATGAAAAGATGAAACAATAACCTAGAATTTAGAAACAACATAATGAGATAATCAAAAGATCTAAAGAAAGAAATAAAAGAATGGATGATTTTCTTGATGGAAAAAGGAGAGCCAACAACGACACTGGACTAGGCTCTATCAAGAATGAAGAATCACCAAACAAGCTAATCAAAAGAATGTCTATGCAAATCCCAGACCAAGAAATATGACATGCAATCACTGTGGAAAGCAAGGCCACACATCAAATGTATCTAGGAGAAAAATCAAAGGTATTCCTAAATCTACATCTTCATTCATAGGATTCTGTTATAAATGTAACAAGAAAGGACATAAAGTATATGAATGTAAGTCTGAGATGAAACACCAAATAAGGAAAGCTATATGGACAAATACTGTCCTACTTGCAAAATGCATGGGCACACTACTCTTGAATGTTGGAAGAAGAAAAATCAAGCATGGAAGCCTAAAGGTCAAGAATCTGCCCATCAACCGAAAAGTGTCGGTAACTAGTATGTATGGGATTACAACACTTGGGAAAATTGTACAGCATGTGGAAGATTTGGTCACATTGCTGCAAAGTGTATGAGACAAAGGTCAAGAAAGCCTAGAGGATGGGCTAACACTAGAATGACGTGTTTACACTGTCATAAAGTCAGTCATCTAAAGAAAGACTACAGAGACCAAATGACAGAGACCTGTTAGTAATAGCTGAGAGGGGGGGGGGGGGGGGGGGGGGGGGTGAATCAGTGGCCTTAAAAATTTATCCAATTTCAAACTTTAAGCCACCAATTAGTACTTCTAAAATTATTAAGTCCCTACAAGATGTATGCCTTTGAAATACTTGAAACAAATAACTGTCTGTCGGTTTACCTTGTCTGTCCTTATTCTCCTTGATAACCGATAAGTAGTAAATTGTATTTACTGATACTTAGTAAATATGCAAAGTATACCAGTCAATCCATAAATGCATATGTAGAATGTAAAACAATAAAGTAATAAACCATACACACATAACACAAGGATTTTAATGTGGAAACCCTGTTAAGGGAAAAACCACTGGGACCGGTACCCCAAATTTTCACTCTTCTGAAGTGAGCCCTATTAGGAGCCAACCCTGTTAAAGGTTACAAACACATTGTTAAGTGCAACCTTGTCAGGTGATTTTCAATACATAGGTTGTCACTAAGTATCTGGCATCTACGCTACCATCCTTGAATCAGTCTCATGACTGTCAATAGGCTTTATGCAAATCTTACTACCATCCTTAAATTAGCCTCCTTCTTAGACTGTCAATAGGCTTTAGGTAATACCGGTGCTACTATCATGAGTCAACCTTCTGGTAATCTATTAGGATATACCTCAGTTACAAAAGACTGTTAAGTCCTGCTCCGTTAAGAGACTTAATGCTTCAATGGTTAAACTGAAACAAAATGACCTGTTTCTAATGCAACTGAATTGCAGATTTTCAGATCTATTTACCTACAATATCTTTCTGATCAATGTATCAATACAATTCCTTTGTAATTAACTCTTTTTTCTCTATGATGCTGTGCTTTTCTGTCCGTCGGTGTCTGCAGAATTCTTTAGCTCTCCCTCAGCTTGATTGATCAGGACTGTATGAAGTTAATCCTTCATCAGTTTCTCTTCAACATCTTCTATTAGTTCACTCCCCCGTGTATCTGATTGCATGCTCACATCATAATGAGGTGAATTGTGCTTGTCTCTTATATAGACATGATTTTCCTTAACTCTAGGTTCTTGATTCTTGATTCTTGGCATGAATAACAATCCAGCCAAATTGATTTATGGCTTTAACTCCTGATTTATCTCGTAGTTATCTTCTTGCCAACTGTACAAATCACTTACTTAACTGTGGTCGAATAAAAAAAATAAAATAACCAGTTAATTCTATCTTTTAGCTCTGCCAGCTAGATATTTTGTCATTTTCTGATCTCTTTGTTCTGTTGGTCAATTCTGCAGTTCGTCGCTGGTGACAACTGCCAGTTCCGTCGGTGTAACTTCAGTTAGCTTTGGGATCTCTGTCCATCGGGCATCATTAGATCTTGCTCATTGGGCAACACTATTTTATGCTCGTCAGGCATCATTGTGACTTTATCACTGTCTTTACCGATGGTGTGAACTCCGTCGGTATAGTCTGTCACTTAGTGAATACTTGACTTTTATGAATTGCTGAAAGCATAACTTTTATTCCAGTGATTCTCTGAAGTCTTTGGCATTATGTATATTACCATACATATGATATCAAGTTGACATCAATGACAATACAAACAATTAACTGATTTACTATCTTGCATTATCTTCAACTTAATATAGTCAACCATTTAATCAGTTACATGTCATCAAGATCAACACCTTTGCCAATGGAAACACCATTGAAGACATTAGGAAGATGAGAAACACAATGTGGAGGAAAGCTACAAGCAACGATGAAGCTGGACCGAGAAATGCAATTGGTGACACCCTATCCAATGGATCTGGTGACATCACCACCCCTACCTAAGAAGAACAAGTAAGTATGGAATTGCACTATACCAAGTTAAAATTTTGCATCAGTTCCAATCATACATAGTTAAAAATGCCAAATTAGCATGATTGTAGATGCACTATGGTATTACTTGTTAAATTCTATTAAAACTATTTCTTCAGTTAATACATACCAAAATGCATCACTATACATTCAAAACTAAATTGTCTGCACTTACTGAGAATCATTGGTCAAAGTGTAAAAGAAAAAATTGCTAGTGTAAACCAAAATCCGTCAGTAATCAAGTGAGTTGATAAGTTGTCTTTACACCGAAACCCATCAGTAAAAGTAACAAGTTAGAAAATTGCCTCGAAGCTTCCCATGGTCACCGAAAAGGGAAGTTAGTGTATCAAACGATGACTCTGTATTCACACACCAAGGAGTAGTTGAGAATTAATGACCTAACTTAGGGAAAATTATATAAATAGACGACGGAAAGGTTTTCATTTCTCACCTGCCATTTTGAGCGAAGCGACCAAAGTGAAAAAGAGCTAGAAGCAACAACATTGAAAAGCAACTCCAACCCGTTATGAAGCACTCCCTGCAGATCAGTAAAAACTACAAAGGTTGAAGTAAGTACAAAGCATAACCGAGAACTCTGCTTATCTTTTACAGAAAGCCCTAAATGTCTGAAATAATGGCCACGAATTCAAGAACTGCTAAGTTGAAGAACATCAAGAAGGATAAGGTCAATCTTGTAAAGAATTTTACTTGTGTAGAACCACATTACAAGATATACCTAGAGGTTGCGTCATAACCCGACAATGGTGGATCATTCTTGCGAATACCAGCTAGGGTTTTTTTCGTCAAAGACGTGCGAGCATATGTTCAATGCAAGATTGCAGAAACTGGCGACTTGGAGGTTGAACACGCCTTCAAGAAGCTATGTAATGATGATGGAATGATTAAGGATGAGCACAAGCACATCAAAGTGAAAGGGATCACAAATTCCCTATTGTTCCTGAAAGTGTTCAAAACTGAGTGGATTCAGTTAGTATTGAGCAGAATTCACAATCACAAGCTATGACTGGATGAGCCTAAACCAATAACCTGAGATGTTATACATGCAGTCATTGGTTATCCTATAACCGAAAAGGTAAAGGCATTAAAGCACCCTCCAAAGGCTAAAATTGAAAAGAATACATGAGCTAAGTGTGATGGAAGAGGACTTAAGGTATCCACTATCATAGATGATGAGATGAAATTTGGAGCATGTGTCCTAGGATACAAGTTCTTCCAAGCTAGCAAGATGAACATCATAGCATTTGGTGCAGTGCATACAAAATATAAGATTGTGAAGAAAGGAACACAATTGGATCTGTCAGAACTTCTACTCAAGCAGCTAGAAGAGAATCTAAATACAACCAGGAATGCAAAATCAAACTCATTTAAGTTTGGTTCACTTATCATGTGCATTTTCTTTTACTTCCAAGAATCCTTCCCATCAATAGGAGATGTAAAATGGGATACAAAGAGACTGGTCACCATATAGATCAATGAGTTTATAACATCATTGGGAGACAATTTTGAGACAGTTATGGATGAGTATTTTGCTAGATTCAAGGAGAGAATGCAGAAAAGAGTAAGGATCCCCAAGAAACTAATTGAGAAATTCAAGAATGATATATGCTTCATGGTAGACATAGATTACACATATATCAAACCTGTTGTACCAAGGATAGCATGACTACATCCACTTGACTATGAGGTAAACATAGATCAAGCATCCAATGCAATTGATGCATTGATTAAAGAGCCCCTAGACAAAACACAACCCAAGTTCAACACCTATGAAGAAGCCAAAGCAAGAATCAAAACTAGCTTGGTTGTGAAACAAATAGATAGGAAAAAGGACAAAATGGTAAATAACTTGAAGAAAAGGTTGTGGGTTACAGAAGAAGAAACTGAATAGACAAAAGAAACTGAGGGACAGTCACCCGTCTGTGAGGATGAGCAGGAAAGTGACTCTGAGTCTATAGAGTTAGATAATCCATTGCGTACACCAACCAAGAAGCCTAGAACCACAACTGTTTCAAGGATAAGAAGTCAAACAACTAAGGACACAAGTCCTTCACCATTGAAGAAAGTTCAAGTAAGGATCTACAAGAGGAAAACTGAAACACAGATAAAAGGGCCAAAAAAGAGAAGAAGGTTGATCAGAACCAAGGAGGACATTGAGGACATAGAACATTATGAAGGTGTTCAAGAAGAAAAGAACACGATACCTAAAACAGTTGATGAGGTATGTGCCTCAATTATAAATACAGGTTTGGTAAATACTAGGAAGGTCAAGAAATGGTTAAAATTAGATCCCTTGGATCAAAATAATATTGAGGAGGAAATCATCAAGATGATGTGCATATACAAATACCTCCCAATAAAACTTGCAGACAGTATGCCCAAAGAACTTCAAGATAGGCTAACGAAAAGATGAACATTTGCCTTTCACTCAGTGAAAGAAATCAGGGAAAGAGCCCTAGTATCAGTCATGCCTCCCGAATAAAAAATGGAGGAGATCAAAGAAATGATGAAGGCTCATTCCAAAAGGTTCTCACTGAAAATGAGAGCCTACCAAGTGCTTAAAGGACATCTACTAGATCTAGACCAAAAGAGTGAAGCTGAATTGAGGAAAATACTTAATATTCCTGAAAAGGATACAAGTCCCAAGCCACAGAGAGCTCTAACCAAAAATCAAGAGACCAAGGATGATCAGGCTATTGAGAGCATCGAACCAATCATCATCACAAATGTTGAATTGGAAAAAGAGGAAATGGACACAACTGGAAACAAGAACATGGATATTGCAGATGAGACATGATCAGACACTACCATGGACAACATTGTGGACAACACAATCATTGACATCATCGCTGACCCTGCAGAAGAAAGTAAAAAAGATGAAGATGTCACTATTGCCAAGGACCAGATTGAGGAATAGGACACTACAATTGAAGCTACACAAGTGAACATACCAGGCAATATTCCAATATTGATGGAAGCCTTCAATATACTCCAGGAAAAGGAGAAAACACCAACCAAAGATGATAGCATACCCGAAGACAAGGGTGATGCAGAACAAAATGATGCATCAAAAGAATAAAAAGACACATCTGACGAACCAAAAGATTCTACGGATGCACAAAAAGACCAATCTACTGATCAGAAAAGTGAAAAAGTGCAACAAGAAAAATATGGAGAGCAGAAAGAGAAAAGTGAAGAAGAAAAGAAAGATGATACGCCAAAAAATACAAAAGAAAAATCAGAAGATGAACCCAAGGTAAATGAGGAGATGTCTTCACCTAATCGATAGGTTGAGACTGAGCAGAAGGTAAAAGAAAGTTCATCTACCAAGCCTTCACCGAGCACTTCAGAGAAGACAAATGAACTAGCACTAGTAGTTCATAAATCTACATCAACAAAAATCTCAAAGAAGCAGAAGAAAAAGAGTAAGAATCCAGTTAATTTGGATAAAATTATTGAGATACCAGTATGTGATTCTAGAACATTGGATCCAACTGAGCTAACAAAGTATGCAAGACTTTGTGAGAGAAAAGCTATCCAGGATAAGCTTAGAGAGGCAACAAAAGAAACAAAGGTACTTGAGACTACCAAAGACATACTACAACAGATAGTTCCTGACACTAACATTGATCAAGATACTCCTATACTTTATCAATTGATAGTTCTCATAGAATCTATCACATCTCAGAATATAGATGCTAAAAAGGCAATTGAAGAGTGAGCATAACAAAAATTTCAATTCAAGCTAGCAGAGAAAATCAGCCAAGAAGTTGTAGAGAACAAGGTGAAGCTTTATGAACATGTAAGTAAATTGGACCCCATCATTTAAGAAGCTATAACATTAATCCAAAAGTTATGTACTTTAGATAAACTCACTAAGGAGTATAGTGAGAAGATAGCACAAATTGATGCTGATCTACAAGAAAGTGCACAAGGTCTCACTAACAATGAAGATGCAATCAAATTGCACCATGAATAGCTAAAGCAGGCAAGAAAGCTGAGACATGATATTAAAAATACAAAATCCAAGTTTAGAGATGAGGTAACCAAGCTCCAAGCTCTAATCTTACCCAATCTCATATTACTGCAGCAACACATGACACTGGCAAGCACACTGATTTCCACCCCAGAAATGTCTGTCCTAGACAAAATTTATGATATGCATGCCTGAATTTCATTAGAGCACATGGCTCTAGAACACCTTAAGGAGAAATGGGAATAGATGATGGAAGAAATGTCAACCTCTCATTCCCATATTTTGGACAATCTGTAAGTTACATATTTTTGCCACAATTTTGACAACTAAGTTGTACATCTTTGTCCTTAATATCAACAAAGGGGGAAATGATATGTATCATAAGGTGAAAAGGAGAAATAAAGAAAGGCAAGTATAAGTATACATGTACATATATACTATAATGCATACAATTAGGGGAGTCATATAATGACAAGATATATAGATGGTGTACATACTAAACATGTTAGTATTCATACAAATATCAGTTTTTGATACTAATGTCAAAGGGGGAGATTGAAGATATTATTTTTCCATTAGTATACAAAAGGAAAATAGTTTTTGAACCTTCGGTAAACCTACACTGAAAGAAAGACTTTCAGAGATCACCAAAAGCACATATATCAGACATCACCGAAAGTGTTAAGTACAAGAGACACCCGACATATAAAATGGAACCCGATAGGAGGAAATTGATAGAGGAACCCGAAAACAAGATAAAATGCAAAACAAGAGAACAACCATAGTGCAAACTAAAAGAACAAAATAGTGCAACCCAAAAGACAGTAAAACTGATTTCAGAGAAAATTGAGCATCATATACCAAAAGTCAGTTACAACCTGCAAAAAGTGGCTCTGACTTCCACGTCAGATAAATCATTCATATTCTATTTATAGAGTTTTTTTTTTGTTTTAAAACCATTACTTAAGGGACAAGAAACATTATTTTAAGTGTTTTAATCAGTCTAACTGATTTAAAACATGCAGACTAGGAGATCAAGGTAAAGTTGTAAACCTGTGATCCTAGAGTTAAGTTTGTTTTACGTGAAACTTAATTAGGTCAAATCTATCTTATAAATAGATGTTGTAATCATTCTAAATGTAAGAGGAGAGGATGAACATAGCCAATGAGCACATCTATGTATCAAACTGAGAGTTTCAAGAACCAGAACAATAAAAGGTGAATTTGGTTATCAAGAACCAAGAACAGAGGCTACCGAGCAACAAAGGTATTATTCAATCACAATAGGTGATACCCATATACATGTAATCTTGAATGGATCTGTAATTAGAAATATTAGATTGCATACAATCAGGTCAAAGAGTAATTTTCTTACATTCTAACAAGTGAAGCAAAAGTAAAAATGCTTTTAAGGAAGGTGGATTTAACAGTCCTTTGTAAATATCTTAATCGAGTGCACACTAAATAGTGTTGCTAAAGCTCTTAACAGGGTAGAATTTAACAGGTCTCCATAGATACTCTTAATAGGGTATGTTGGTGCTCAAATTGACAGATTGGATTTCCTATGGACTTGCCAATCCAATGTTGGGAAACCCGAATGATTTGGCTAACTAACAAGTCACAACCAAGGAAAGGTTGGAACTTCTGCAATTTTGGCTCTACAAAACCAAGGCAGGTAGGCCTATACCTTGACTTATCCTTCAAGTTACAAGGATTTTTATAGTTGATAAGAAACACTTCAACCTTCTCTCTCAAGTATGGAAAGGAACTTGAAATAAATCTAACTGAAAGCAATATATCATGAACTGTAAACTGAAATACTTTAAGTAATTGAAAGAATGTTTAGTAAATGTGTATGTAATTTGAA
>MU225240.1:9799572-9816825 GCA_018584345.1 Thuja plicata
GCGGGGCACAGCGGGCGGCGGGGGGCCGCGGAGTAGCGGCAGGCGGCGCTGCGGAGGGCTGCAGACTGGCCGTGGAGCGGCTGAGCGGGCCTGGGGGTCGGGAGGCGGGGAAGGCCGGAGGGCGGCGCACGGCGGCGGTGGAGCCAGGGGCAGCGCGGGGGGGCCCGGAGCGGAGCGCGGGTGGCCCGATTTAAATTAACACTGCGCGCGCTTTTCCAGAACGCCAAAAACCTTAAAAAAACAAATTTTTTTAAATTTTTTTTCTCGTTTCTCGTGCCGTACGACCCTTGGAGGCCGAAAAAAATTTGCCTGATGCCCCGGTGTCCAAAATGGACAAACTTTATATGGATTCTGGGGTTTTTGGGCCTTCTGGACGCAATGGTAATGTCCATTTGGGCCCAAAGTGACCAGAAACAAAGGTCCCCCTAAATCCACACAAAAATGCTAGAAAAAGCCTGGCGAACTTCAAACCCTCGAACGCTTCAACAGAGAACGAACAACCAGATGTAGGAGAGCTCTGATACCATATTAGATTTGCTGAACTGCAAATCAACCCAAGAAACCTGCATGCATGACTGTCACATAAACAGAAGCAAAAGACAAAAGATAGAAGAAACAGCTATGGCGGCCAAAAAGCCAGAGACTGAAAAACCATGTTGAAAGATATGATTTCTAAATTCAACTATGAAAAATGATTACAATCTCCTTAATGAATTACAAAGCGGTGAATCCTTATAAAGGATACCGAAACCCTAAAGGCTAAAACCCTAAAGAATTATAAAGCGCTGCCTAAGTGAAACTTAAGCACTAAAGAGTAATGACTTAATTAATTAAATCAACATGATTTAATCAATAAGCAACTAATGATTACTCTAACAATTGATACACATATATACATGGGGTTTTGACCGAAACTGGTTCGGCCGAAATAGTTTCAGCTGAAACTGCCTATGTGGTATCCTATGTGGTAGCCAAATAAGCAAAATTTGCAGAATTATAGAACTTCTCACTTCTACAACTTATTTCTCCATCAAAACTCAACTTTCTTTAAAAAAAAACCTTTTATAGAGCTCAGAGTCAATATTATCCTCATATAAGTTTTATAATGTTTTGATTAAATCTAATAGATTATAATTTCAAAATACTGCAAGTAGGTATTTTAACATTCGAGAAGGCATTGGTTTGAAAAAATAAACAAAATAGTAAATCACATGAGAAAAATTTAAAAATTATATTTAACACTAGAAGAGAGACTCCTCTTTAAGAGTATATAATTTGTTTTCTAAATGGTATGGATTTGATAGGGGAAATAAGGTGGGAGACGAAAACAATCAATTTTGGGTAAGTTTGGCTTTGAATAGTTATAACGGAGAAACTATACAATGGAAACCAATCTTTCTTTTTTCTGCACTGGCTATACATGTCATCTAAAATATATTTTGAAATCAGAGGAAAAAATATTATTTGCATATAGTTTTTTGGCGGGAACTAGACCCCCTAATTTTTAGCATTTTTCACCAATTGAAAAATGGACTTTAAAAATTAAAAAAACTACATCAATTATTGTTCAATTTTTTTAAAAAAATAGGCATAAAAATCCCCTAGTTTTATACATTTCATCAATTTACATCATCTTCAAATTCTAAGCAAAAATATCACTTTTATGTCGTTGAAGCTGAACAATTTTGGTGTTGTTATCCTTTTCTTGTATAAAAGTATGACACATGTTTGTTCTTTTACCCCATAACTTGGGCACGATAAATCCAGATGAGTTGCGATCATAGGAAAATCTTCCTAATGATCTCATGAATACAAATCTATGATCGCAACCGCCAAGGATATGTAGAACTCAATCATGACAGGAAACGCTACAATTGGTGACCGAGAATATAAAAACTCAGATGTTTTTGGTTGATGCAAGATTGAAATGAATCCAAGATGCTCCCGCACAAAAATCACTCCATTTTATATACATTCATACAAATACATTCAAGAATATTTTAACTCCTTCATCATTTATCCATCTCGTTACCATTTGAATTTCACACCAGCTACCCATGTCTGTATAGATGTTTGAGAGAACATAAGTCACAACATTTATAAGATCCAAATATAAAAACAACATCATTATAAATTCTCCTAAACCTATATGTATATGTGATCTGTAGGCCCAAGGAAACATATCAACATAACTACCACAGGTATATCTGGTATCTTAAAATTTAAGGTTTCCTTAAGATACTCGAAACAAGCAAGAGGCTCAACCATGCACACAATGAGTCAAGCTCAACCATGGACACAATGAAAATTTTTAGGTGTCATGTAATATGGGTTACTTGTGTGGTTCAAATATGTGCAACCCTAATCCAAAAATGGAATGGCTGTATGCACATCGGAAACAAGAAAACATATATACCATGTTTTAAATCTCCAATTTTGACACAGGCTAGGATAACGCTAGCTTTACTACCAATTTCATTTGCTTTCAAAGTTTATAAATCATTTTCAACAAATCCATTTTTTTCACGTCCTTCAATCATGACATTCTTGATACCAATTTTATTTGAAGCACGTTGTCAAACAGTTCTCGTGCCTTGTTTATGCTTTCACATTTTGCATACATGTCTACCAGAGTACATGCAACTATAACATCTGTCAAGGTTCTTGTACCCTTTATGCTTTAGTGGATGTTCTTACCCTATTCCAAAGCTACCATTTGACAAAGGATCTTGAGGACGAAGAAAAAATGCCAAATCTCTATTAGGCTAGGGTTCCATGGAGGGGGGGCTTCCTTAAAAATAGAGCGGGTGGCTGCTGAGATTTTTTAGGAATTTTTAAAGGTGAGTGGTCCTATGAATTTTATTGTTTATTTCAACTTAAAATATTTAGATCCTAAATTTTAGGAAGCTTGTGGTCCCATAAATTTTAGAGTGAAGATCAACTTAAGATTTTAAATTTATGGTGTCATTAATTTATTCCATCATAATTAAATTTTTAATTTTATAATATGCTATTTTATAATTTATATTTTTCTAATTTTTTTGGCAGGATTCATTTAGTTTTGATGGGAAAATAATGAGCAAATATGCAACAAGTGGCAAAAAATTTCCCTAAGCTGGTGGGGCTATTTCCAGCCCCACCCCATTTTAACTTACTCAAATTGAGAGGGCTAAAAACTCGGAGCTCCTATTTTGTAAGAAAAGATTCCAAATAAACCTTTAGCCCCCCCAAAAAAATTTATCATGGGACCTCCGCTCCACAAAAATAGAGCCCAAGCCCCCCATGGGACTATACATAAAAATTTATGTGTAAGCATCTAAATCATGTTTAAATATGAATTTCTTCATTAAGTTATGTGCCCTAATTCAAATGATATTAACCCTTTAAAATATATAAGTATTTATATATATCAAAAATATACATGTAACTTATATATTTACATTGAGAATTTCATGGGAAAAATAAAATATTTACTCATTTAGAGAATGATGTTTTATTTCCAAAGGTCACCAACTGTTATGCATAAGCACATGAGAAAATGTTCATAAATATATATCTATACAAGTTAATGTATGTGCAAGTCTATTTTTTTTTAAATAACACCTAAAACTGAGATCATTTAAACCCCTGTCTTTTTATATTTTAAAGAAAAACAAAGAAAAAATAAAACCAACAGTATGTCTAACAAAAGAATCTTATAGTAGTGTTTCTTTAATGCATGGTAACTTTCAGATTTTAAGACAATATACTATCTTCTCGTATATAATGAGAGAGTCACATTTTTATAACTACAACTACAACAATCTAACTTTTACACAAAAGTTTATTTCTTTTATCTATGAATCCTTTTAAAAGCATAGTTCTTCAAGTAACAAAAAGCTTCTATCTTCAGATTTATAAAGACATGAAAATGAAAGAAAAATAAACTTTTATTAATTTCTAAAACACAACATGGAATAATACACATGCTTTTAAACTTTTCCTCTAAAAAATCACTACATGTACATTAAATTTCAAATAGTACAGTTACACAGACATTTCCATCCACTATACTTCAAAAGAAAATTACAAATACATCTCTCTTTTACCACAATGGTTTGATATAATGACATGAACACATAAGCTTCTACAAACACAATAAAAGTCTCCACACAAAATATTTCCAAGCTTTTTCCTTCTTTTCTTCAAGAATCCAAGTAGCCAAAATCCTGCAAATAAAATTCTTATCTTGACCATGGGAATGCTCACCTCCTAGCCTAGGTCTCTAAGAGACCACTCCTGAGCTGGGGAACCAAGTATAGACGGAATAAAAAAATTCAACCCAATATTCACATTACAACAAAAATCCACAAATAATCCCAACCAAGGATTCACAATGGGTCTCACAATGACCCTAAAATTGGGGTGAAGGTGGACCAAATACCCTAAGGGGAGAAAGCCAAAACAACCAAGAATCTCAATGTCATCTCAAGGCTTCAATACACTACCAAAGAATCTTCATTTACACATCTACAAACCTTATGACCCCCAAGGAAACAAGCCATATCTTCCACCCTTATGAACCCCAAATGCATAAAAACAATAAGGCATCATGGATCCCATACTCCATATTTTATCCCTCTCATCCTTGAGGAGACACTCTACACCCATAGGATGTCCAAAACCCCTTCACCCCCAAGGTTACTCTGCCCTCCCAAGGGTGAGTGTGCCTTGAGATTCCCACACACAAAAACTTTCAACAAACTACAAAAAAAAACCACAACACAACAAGAGATACAAACAAGACTTCCATTACAACACTCAACACAAGCTTACACTATCATATAACAACAATTTTGCATATTTCACATATGAGAAACAAGAATAGAGAGCCACCAACCTAGATCTAAGATTAAAGCAATAGTTTTGAAGAAGAGATCCTTTTTAAAAGGTCATTCCTTTCCAAGTCTTCACTAATTCTAGCAAGTCTCTAAGATAGAGAGTGAGTGTTCAAACTCCCAACATTGGAGGGTATCCACTAAAAAGGGCTCTAAACATTCCCCACAATTCTCTTGAAATAAGGTAAGTCTCCTATTGGTTTGGTCTTCCCAAAAAAACCTTACAAGATTACTAAAAATGGGTCTTATAAAAGGTAACTCAAAAAGTGGAAAAAGTATTTGCATCTTAATGGAGGGTTGTCTAACCAAGGCTATGCTTCCAAAAGTTTATTTTCGTCCATCTTGAAAACACAACTTTTGGAAGAGTCTTCTAGTCAACTATGAGTTGTCCTAGGGTTAAAAATTACCCTTATCCAAAGGTATACCAAGCGGGCTTCCTAAAAATGGCCCAAACTCAACCCTAGGTGTCCTTTTGACCCCAAAAAAACCCACTTAAATATTACCCACAAATTTCAAATGAAATAACCCTACCTCAAGCTCTCTAAACAATAGGTTCACATGGGAATCTTATTTGGTACTTACCTAGGTTTGTGGTCATCCAATCCTCAAGTGGACATGTCATTACCACATGTACACAATACAAGTGTCAAGTGACACCACACAATTTACACATTACAAAGACACATGGTATTTCTACTTAAGCATCCACACAATTTAAAATTACAATTAATAATTTACATGAACATACATTCAAGCACATACAATTGAAAAATAGGCATATTACAACGAAGCTTTGTCTCTCACTAGATGCAACCTTGGCTTGCACTGAATTCACATTGGCCTAAACTTGGTTCCTCGATTTAATTTCCATGGTCAATCTCTTGCACACTAAGTCCAAATATTAGTATTCCAAGAAATTACAAATATATAACATTTATGAAATGACCATTATTCAGACATTTACAAAATATCTACACCATCATGTAATTAGTTTGCAATTCACATAACCCAAATCAATTTAGCTTCTTCCCACATGAAATTATATGCACACATAAACAACATTTATGCATCTAACTTTCAATTCACATGATTCACCATCTGTCCAATCCATAAATCAATTCCCTAATGAAAACACAGGTACACATTAAAGAACATGTAGAATCACATCATCATATAATAAATTTTCAATTCCATTTCTGGACATCATCTAATCATCATTTAGAAACTTTCATGAAATCCCTTATTAAATTGCATCATAGTAATCTTCTAAATTAGTCAATCATTATGTGTCATTAAAATACAATCATAAAATCTTCATCATAGGAATCATTAGAATATGTATCCTAATCAATATACTGAATAATTTATAGTATCAGATCCATCAAATCCACATACAGGAAATATATGTTAAATAAGTCCAGATCCACTAACCTCAATGCATATAAAAATATTATGCTTGATTTAATCAATCCAATTCTTACTTGCATTATCCTATTAACCATTTAATGAACATCACCACATACTAAACCACGACTCAACACAATCGACCAATTTGCGTCCGCATCCAAATAACCTTTTAAGTACCTAACATTAAAAATAACTAAACTTACTGCAAATCTCAATTTTCCCTTGTACCTTATCAATTCACACAAAACATACTCTTACTGGCATTCTCATACTAATAAGTTAGATTAATTAACCTTAGTGCAATCCTAGTGCATCCTAGACTCATTTGTATGAGTACAGAAACAATGTGAGATAGAGTGCATCACAGAATACTACAGTCACATCACTATCCAATACAATATATAATTCATAAGGCACCAACGTAAGGAATTCACCTACTAGGTCTATCCTGAAGGTACAACCTCACAAGGGTCCAACACGATCATAAAATACAAGCACAAAAACCAATTCACACCCATCGGGGTGTCAAGAAGGAAGGGAAATAGGGGAGGCCCTATAATATTGACCGGTGAATAACTTGTGGTTGCTTCTCATTGTTTGGTAGAGGATTTTTTCTTTTCTTGTAACATAGGCTCCCAAGTGCATTAACATCTTATAGAGGTATTACTTCAATAAGAATATGCACTATGCCATTTTTAGTACCCTGAAGTGGTATTGAGAAACCATATGCATGCCCCTCTAAATTTTATATATATATATATATATATATATATATATATATATATATATATATAGAATTAAAATACAACCTCTTACCACAAGTTGGTATATCATGATTGAAGAAAATACATGCCCCTTGTTTAATTATTGTGTTTAATTGAATAATAATCCTCATATGATCTAGATCCTCCTCCCTAATTGTTGTAGGGTTGTCTTTCATTTACATTCCACTGGTCAAGAAACATCTCTATGTTCTTTCTCATGCTTTAAAAACTAAGAATAAATATGTTATGAAAATTTATTAAACATACAATTCATTGTTTTTATAAATCCACATTTATACTATGAAATATAGTAGAAAGACATCTAAAAATATTTGGATTAATTGATTAATCAACAAACCAAGGTAACCCTACTTTATGAAGATGGAGTCCAAATATTAAAGATCTATTCTTTTCAGATCATGCCAACATCCAACAATGAAGGCATTCTAATAGACATAGATGCAAAGCATAAAATAGATAAAAACACACACATGCATTAAAAAAGAAAATGTCATTTCAGAGATAACTATTGATTAAATTCAAGGGAACAACTGTAGCCACATGAACACTAGGAGATATCAAGGAATTATTCAACTATTTAGATACACTTAGATGATAGTCATTAATGATCTATTTAGCATCTTACATCCACTACTATATGAGATTTGAAATGCTACTTAAAATTAATAACAATAAATAGATTTAGAAAATCATAAATGCATACAATTAATTTGCAGAGTTATAAACACCAACATGGTACTAAATCACAACCCACAGGGCCATAACCTAGATTAGCTCTCATCCATTGTTGTAAATGAAGACCATGTACCTAGATTTAACCTTAATAGATATATCCATATATGTTTTGTGGGAAAACTAAAGAGAAATTTGCATATAGTTTGGAAGTTGATCCATCATTCACATATCCCAATTGCACATAGAAGCTGAAATTAATAACTTCTATACAAGAAAAAATAAAGTATAAAAGATAAGGTATTGTAAATTATTCTAATTAAAAAAAATTGTCTCTTTTAAAATCAATTTGGGATAATATTAAAATCTTTGTTAAATAACTTACTTATCAAAACCTCCCTAAAGGATATGGGTTCATGAATTATTTTCAAGTACAAAAAATATAACAAACAAGAGTAATGATTATACCCAATCTGACCTAGTATAATCTTGTTGCTAGATTCATATTCGTATAATCCACATGTATAGCAAAAATAATATTCCACATTAAAATGCCTAAATAAATTTTGTTTCTTCACAATTAGCACAACATTTATTTCACAACAAATATATAGCTCAGTAAAAGGTTTCGGGTCATTTCAAAACCTGTTTTTACTTAATCAAAACAAATATATAGCTCAATTCAAAACACAACCAACCATACATTTTCAATGATTTTAAACATGACTCACTATTTCAAGACTAAATAAGATGAGCTTGTATTTCATGAATGATAGATTTAATGGCTTTTTTTACTGTACTCTTAATTCTTCTTCTTACATCTTCCAGAAAATATTGTTAAGTTAATTATTACACAATATTAATGTAAAATTTGTTATTAAACCATCACAAAATTAATAATATATATATAGTTGTATAATTTGGCTAATTGTTTGAGTTCATTTTGACGGTGAGACTACAAGATAGTGAAATCCACTATTGTTAGTTATAAAATATTTTGTTCTATTCACTTGGCACCGTAAAGAAAGAATTATCAAAACAATTCTATTTCATAAAAGGCTATTAGGGCTAATAACACAAGATATGAACTTTAGAAAATATAGAATAATAGAAGGATAATTTGTATGTTTTCCTATGCTATAATATGAGTTTTGTCGTTTAATTCATGATTCTTTTCAATTTATTGTATTAGATTTATGTTGGAAAATTCTATAGCCGCACACAAGGCTCTCTCCTAGAAATGAAATTTTTGAGGCTAGATTCAAACCCAACATGGTTCTTATTTTTATTTTGTAGGGAAAATAAATTGCCCTTATTGTTCCTTAAGTTGTTAATATTAGCATTTGTCAAAAAGTGGGACAAGAGACACTTATTGCGAAGGAAATACAAAATTTTAAAACTAAACCTTCTTTAAGATGAGACATTTCATAACTTAATGAAATAACTAGTGTAGAAGTGACATTCTCTTGGATGAATTGAAATAATGAACTTATTAACTCCTATTCCCATTTCCACTCATCCTCATACATTGATATTCATCCCTAGATCTTCTATTTTCTTGATTGAACAAAATATGTGATGCAGACTTAACCTAGATGATGTACATGGTCTTTGAAGTTTGAAAAATTTAAGTTAAAATTAAATGTCACTAAACTCGTAGATATTATGATCCAGCCTAGCACACAATCGTTTTGATTTCTATGTCATTTTGTATTTAAAGACAATTTTATTAATTTTTTGATAATTTAGAAATAATTAATTAATTAAGGTCTATCAAAATAATTCTGATAAATAATAATTTATTTTGGTTGTGGCTCTCCCCTTGGGCATTCAGACCAACCACTTAGCCTAAGCAATTGGGGCCTTTCAGGGTCTTAGGCCGGCTTACCAATTGAGCTACAAAAAGATATGGGTCAAAGGTGACTCTAATAACATTATAAATTGCCTAAATGGTAAGCACAAACCATCTTGGACAATCAAAAATTGGATTACAAAATCAAGAGATATTATCTCCTCATTTGAAAGATGCTACATCTCCCACAATTACCGTGAAGCAAACTATGTGGTTGACTGGTTTGCTAACATGAGAGTTAGAAGCAAAGGACACTCCACGTGGAGGGGTCAGGACACATTGGAAGTTGAGGCCAGCCTGCTATTACTCTGAGATAGGATGACATGCGCAGAAAATTGCTTCACTTTTAATGATGAAGATTAATTATGAAATGAAAGGTGGCATTATTGTTAGACGGGGTGTAATTTCCAAATCCAAGGGTTATGAGTACAACACTAGATTTAATTATTCCATTAAGTTTCCACACGGATTTTGGATGTTTTTTTCACTCATTTCGATTTGGGGTATTCGCTTCGTTGGCTATGTGTTTGGTATGGTTCAGTGCCCTGAGACTAAAATGGGCGGGGATCATAAGAGAGTCGAGCCAATTGACTAAAACAATATAAAGACAAAGCACGAGGTGTGGAACACATTGAAGGATGGGGGTTTAATGCCTTACATGCAGCGCCTTCATGGATGGGACTCTAAAATCACATAATTCTTTGACAAGGGCTGAAAAGATGGAAACATTGTTTTGTTTGGGAGAAAAGTGTTGATAGACGAGAATGTTATTGCCAAAGTTACAAGCCTAAAGATGGAGGGGATGAAGCTCTATAGGGAGCGGAAGTACTCAAATTTGGCTATCAAGAGGTTCCCTAAAACTAATGAAGAGCATGAGATGTTGTGGAACAAGGAGAAGAGCACTAGTTATTATGATCCGGCCAAGATCAAATCTATTTGGATTCAGGTACTTAAAGTGATAAAGGGATATTTAACTCTTAATTGACATTTTACAAGAGAATTTGGTCATCACTTTATTTTATTAAATCATTTTTTCCATGGAAAGAGAGTTTTGTTGGGCTATTTTATTTACGGTCCTCTCTTAAAGCTACCTTTAAAAGTCATAGAAAGAACCTTGTTAAAAACCCTATCCTACATGAGGGTTTGTTGGTCCTTATCTTTGATCACTATAAATCCTTACCTGCTCCCTCAAAGCCTATCATGTAGTTTGGGGATGATGATACTACGATGTGGGGAGGATGATAATATGGTGGGGGAGATGGAAACTGATTCTGAAGATGAGGAGGAAACACAGTATGAGGAGGAGGATGAGGAGTCTCTGTCAAATATCAAGAAAACCCCACAAAGTAAGGTAAAAAATGGTAAGAAGGGGAGAGGCAGGGATACAAAATCCACTAACGAGGAGTATGTCCCATACAGGAAATTAAAACTACTCCCAAATCTATCTCAAAGGTGGGATTTGTAGGTATGGAGAAGGTGAAATATAAGGCTTCTAAATCCCATGGTAAAAAGACCATGTTTTCACTACTGTGGTGGGCTCGATGGATAAGATTATGATGGACAAAGATAAGAGGATTGTGTTGGATGAAGATAATGATAAGGACTTGGAAGTTGAAATTCACATTTTCATGTCCCCTAGTGCCAGCAAAACACAGTCACCTAAGGTGAACATTCCTAGGGAGGATAAAGCTGAATCTTTGCTACAATTAAGACCAAATTCCAAATATTTCAAGCTATATCACAAAGATTATGTTGATGTTCTTGGTATGGACAGGGAAAATGCAATTGATTCCTTCTCTCTCTTCAAGTGGCTGTGGCTTGAAATCAAAGAGATTAAAATTAAGAAAAGAGGTATGGCTAGCAATATCAAGGTTCTGGAGAGTATGGTGGCAAGATACACTTCTCATGGATCTGCCTGGGTTACTGAGGACATTGGTGGTGATTTTGGGGCATAATTTGTGGAATCTTTAGGAGAAAATATCCATTGTTGAAGGTCTCAAGAAGAATACTAGGGATGTGGAGAAGTTGAAGAAGGACAATGGGAAAAAGTTTGCCCAGATTGAGAATGCGGTGAAGAGTAGAAAAGACTTCCATCATACTGTGATGAATCAGAGACACAAAAGTATCAAGTTGAGTGCAGATCGATGAACATATTGGTGCATAACCCCGAAAAGGCTCATCTATATACACAAATCATTATGTTAGAACAAGACAAGGGCCTGAAAACCCCAGGACCCAACAAAAGGACAAGGGGAAACTTAAAGAGGAAGGCTGAGAATGTGCACTTAGAACACATGGAACTGAAGAAGGTGGCGATGGAAATGACCGAGGTGGAGGTCTTTTTTGCTGGGTTTTGGCTACATTTTTCTTTGTTTATCTTATGGGTAGCATTTTTTTTGGGATTTCTGGGCCTGTTATCTTTGTTCGATGCGTATTGATTTAATCTAATGCTCTCATTTTTATAAAGGGTTTCAAGTCCCTTCAAAACCTATCTTTAGCATAATAAAAAACATATTAAGCATAGAAAATGTTAGTCAAATTTTGTTGTTCAACACCTTTAACCTAGAATTCAACGCTTAGTGTGTGTGATTTGAGCCACTCGATTATGACGAAGATTTTAATATCAGAAAGTTGAAGTAGAAAAATTCAACAAGTTGAATGCTACCCAAATTTCACATCCTGTCCAATTTGGCTACAGGTGGAGTAAATGAGGGTCCCACAAGGGTAGAGCCCAGCTTGTATGGTTTCTCACCATGTTTCCTAGTCTTTTCCTTTATCTCTGCATAGTTCTAAGTCTCTGGCTTAAACCCCTATGCCTTGTGACCATTACTTTTCAAATTTGATAAAACCTAAACCCTTCAAGGCATGTTTTGTTTTTAAGTTACTTTTTCATGTAACTTAAAATCCTTTTAAGTCATGTGCACATTTTGTTTTCCCTTAGTCGTGCAATCTCCCAATGCCGATTGAATAGTCTTTTTGATTTGGAGACTTAACGCAAGCTATTGATCTAATTTTGATCGTGTGCTATGCGTGCAATCTCAAAATGAAACCAAAGTTAGTTAGATGATTTAGTGACTCAGAGACAAGAAAGAGATTGAAGAATTAGGGTTAAAGGCTAACCAGATGCTGGTTAAAAGCCAAAGACAAAGGTTAAGTAAAGATCGATCAAGTTTCTTTTGATCGAACGGTTGGCTTATAGACTTAATGCAGAGATGCACACAATCTATTCTTCTAGCCATTAAGCCTATCTGACACGTGTCCACGGTGGGTCCAATGCAATGCCAAGATAATTACGGTAAACACTGAGAAAGTCATTTATGATTGTGTGGTTGACTTAAAGGCTTGAAATTAAAGTGATCAAGATCTATCACATAAGCCATTAAGCCGTGACGACATGTGGACGGTGGGGTCACCGTTATGCAAGGTCTTCGGTTGATTAATCTGTGGTAGTTCTGGTTTGATTCAACGGTCGGCTTAGTGCCTTAATGCCAAGTTGATTGAAATCTAATGATCAAGGCATTATGCCTTATTGACATGTGGAGGGTTGTCAGAGCTTGGACCCATCTACGGTAAGGTAATCTACAATCAAGTTAATTTTAATCTAATGGTGGGCTTAATGAATTAAAGACAAATTGATCGAGATCTAGCGATCAAGCCATTAATATTGAATGAAATGTGTCCATGGAGGGCCAGGCTAAAGTCGGAAGGAATAAGGTAAAGACCGATCAAGTTCAGTTTGATCAGACGGTTGGCTTAATGACTTAATGCAGAGATGCACATGATCTATCACATAAGCCATTAAGTTGTGGTGACATGTGTTCATGGTGGAGCCAGGTTGGTCAAACAGAGGAAAGTAAAGATTGATCAAGTCCTTTTTGATCGGACGGACAACTTAAAGGCTTAAAGACAAAATGCTCAAAATCTAGTGATTAAGCCATTAAGCCATGGTGACATGTGGCAAATGAAATCATGGGTCTCGGGTTGGAAAGGTAAGATAAAGGAACAAGTAAAGAAGATCGAATGGCCAGATTAATGCCTTGATGGTAAAGATGAAGTTTTTTAACCTTTAATCCATCACGCCACGATGACACGTGGCAGATTAGATCTTGTGCTCGTGGGTAACTTAAAGGAGATCAACGGTTGTATTTTAAAGTTAGTAAAGTTTCAAATCTGGGCCATTGATCGGGCATTCCACACCACCTATGACCATTTGGGTTTGAATTCAAATGTTTAATTGGTGTTTCTTAGGTTTTCATGGCGGTGGAAACATTTTCAACTTGCAGAGTGGGTAGATGGATCGAGATGATCTATTTGCTCGAATTTATGGTAATATGAGATATTTTCAAAGGGTAATCAGATCGTCTGAGATATTTCCTAAATGCATTAATGAGAAGACTTGAAAATCTTAGGGTTTCTGTATTGTTTATATGAAATCTATTGTAACCCTAATTCAGCCCTAATTGATTGAGGAATCGACTCCCGAGCCTGCGTGCTAGGGGAGGTTGTATATAAGTTGTTTTTAGTTCTTTTCTAGTTAGTTTTTCAGGATATGTAAGAGTTTTTTGAGACATTTTCTCTATCCTCCAACTTTTTATAGTCTGTAATTCTTAGTTTTCCAAGCTTATGCAAGACTTTCTGTGGTATTTGTCCTGCCCTCAGGTTTTCATATGATTGGGATTCTTTCCGAAGAATGATATATTGATTGAATATTGAAGAAATTTGTGGATTATCTCAAGTTTTCCTTCTTTCCTGCATCTTTGTGTACTACTGTGGGTGATTTGATAAGGATAGTTTTGTGAATTTTGTTCATTCCTAGCTATCTTGTCTCATTCCTATACCTATTTGCTGGAGTGGATGTCTGTTTGCAGGTCATAGTTTGTGTCTACTTCTTTGAAGCTATTTATGTGAAATCTTTTCTTTCGTCCAATAGTTTCATCTCAGACCTCTCTATGAAACACTTTTGCAAACCTATCTAGGAAGTTGTATTTGTCATAATTCATGGATTTCATGTTGATTCTGTTGACGGGACTTTGGTGAATGGGTCTGCCAACAGGTGTAAGTTATCACTGGGTACCGGGGTACTGGCCAACTTCACCTGCAAAGGTTATCTGGGAAAATGAGATTCCCCGGGCCTCCAAGCATCTGAGGGTCGGGTCTCGACTTTGTGGGGCTTAGTTGGGGAATGTGACTATTTTTGAGGGGGATAGCTGGTTTCTTCAACTCGTTCTCTTTGGGGATTCAGGAAGGTGGGGTTTTTCCAAGCATTTTACACTTATTAAATAAACTGAAAAAAAGATCCTGCAGGGTTAGAGATATCACATCTACCTATAGTTATGTTTAAACATTCAATACATCAATAATGCTCTGATATACTACACTAAATACCAAAGAAATACACAACCATCAGTTCATATTTAATCAGTAGCAAGGGAAAGGAGGTTGTTTATCTACTTTAAAATATCAGAGCAGAAGACATGAAGAACATTAAACATAAAATACCATTAACTTAGAAGACAAAGTGCCAACAACATCATTGCAGGAACCATCTCTTCTTCATTAACATTCCTTCCAACAAGCATTGGTGCGTGGTACAATGGTGGCTCTGAGGGAGAATCTAACTACTGAAAGCTTAAAGACCAAGGAGCATTGAGCTCTACAACTGAAATGAAAATAATGCTTCTACATTACTATGGACTGCAAAATCATCAATTTTGTCGACCCTTGGAAAAGGGTCAAAATTTCTATTTATACACATTTTCTTCTAACCCTAACCCTAACCCTATTTTACATTTTTCCATAAAATATATTATCCAGTGGCCGGTACTACCTGCACCACTTTAAAAAAGACCTCGAGATGGAGAAGGTCTGACATGTCAAAAGAATAAGACAAGAATGGAGTGGAAGAATCAGCCTCGAGAAGGGAGCCGAGAAGGAAAAGGAAGAAATCTGATCCCCAGGGATCGAGGCTACGTGCCTCATAAATGGGAAATGCGGAGCCCTATCTCCAATGCACTAGGTGTACATCTGAAGCGATGCCTCAAGAAGATCATTTGTCAGAAAGCCCCTTATCAATCAGACGTGCCTTGATGTAGCTATCTGCCTTTTGACAACGCTTGACAACCTTTATTAACTACTTGAAAGTGACCGGTCGGCCCTTGGGGACCGGGACATAGGTCATTGGAAGAATACAAAATGTAAGATTTGGGATTCCAGGATCTGGGATTCCAGGATCCGGGATTCCAGGATCCGGGAACTTACATTTTGAAAGAATAAAGAATGCAAAAAGACTTGGGTTTCCTCCGGCCTCCAGAGAATCTTTATTGCTACTTATTATCGTTGAAGGTCTGGAGGAGATAGGAGATTCCATCTTCATCAACTTTTTTAAGACCAGCCCACCGGTACTTAGCCACCTCAATCTGTTCCTCCAGGTCTGGAACATTCCCTTTAAACTCATCGGCCATTTTTGCCGCATCATGACCACTACGTACCATACGAGTTATTCTCATCATTTGGGCGCCATCTACTCCCTCTGGGGATTGATACCTTGATTGCATTAGCTCATCAAACTTCCCTAGGACATATTCCTCCGACGTGCAAGTATCAGTGCTGAATGAGTCAGCTCCGGAGACCTTCGTAACAAATGAATTATACAAATTAAAAGAATATTGTACCATGTTGATTTTCTCTCGCAGAGTCCCCACCAGTTGCTTGATTATCCCCAATGTGCGGTCAAGCTTGGAGTGTTGGGTCCTCACAAAATTGAATGACTCTTCACCCAGAATTTTGGACTCAAAAACTACTTCCTCTCCAAGGCCGAGGAGTTCTTCAAATTCTACTTTCCATGCTTCATAATTTTCAATTTCACCCTCCCATATGTTGACAGTTGTTTTGGCTTGATGCAGGACGTGCCGGGATGCATATAAGTCCAGGAGGGTGGACACCAGAAAATGCTAGACATATTTACTACCTATAGAGAAACCCACTCATTGATCGCCTGGGCTTTCTTCTTCATCGCCCGCAATGAATCTATGTCACTTTGCGGTAGTGGTGCATCAGATGTAGAGGCCTCCGAAGGAATATCACTGATAGGCCGGGCTAGCTCAGTTAGCAATCTCATGAGGTTTGTTGTTTTCTCTTTCTCAGCCTTGAGCCTTTGGGCCTCCTTTTCATAATGGGCCTCCAATGCCCTAGCCGCCTCTTTCAAAAGGTCTACCTCACCCTGCTTTCCCCTCTTTCCCAGTGATATCTCCAAGATATTGTAATCTCCGGCCTCGGCGGTTGCTTCGTCAGCGTCTAGGGGAGGTGTTACTATTGAGATTGAAGAATTTCAATCTACCCAAGAAACACCTGCATGCAAAACAACTGCTACAAGAATGAAGAAGACAGAAGAGAGAAGAGACAGAAGCTATGGCGGCCGATAGGCCAGAGAGTGCAAACACATGTTGACAGAAAAATATGTTCTCTATTCAACAATAAAGATGATTACAAACTCCTTATGAAATACAAAGAGGACAATCCTTATAAAGGATGTCAAAACCCTAAACGGGCAACTGCAAGGAAATAGAAACTTTCCTAAAACTGCCTAAGTGAACTTAAGCACAAAAGAGCAATTGCTAAATTACTCTAACACCCCCCCTTAAGTGTAACTTAGGGAGAAGCA
>MU225240.1:9820745-9843980 GCA_018584345.1 Thuja plicata
CCTCAGAGATAGTTTTACAAGAAAACTTATCACTTCAAAGGTGTTATGGAATGTACATGCAACCTAAAACAAATTTAGAGATATTTCAAAAGGGTAATACTTCTCAGATGACAGACCAATTGACTAAAACCTCAATCAATAGAATTTAACCATGCAAAATGAGAAAACCAATTGAAAATATAGACTATGAATCAAATTAGGAAGCATGCACATCAAATGATCACTTTGAAGAAGTTCTATTGGTTCATCCGAGGGACTAATTGTAAAATGATAATGAAACTATTACACATGTGAAAGAAAAAGGACTTATCTTTATTGATTTTGAAAAAATAGTATATCCAGGTCCATGTTTATACTTGTTGATTAAAAACTATCCAAATATGTGAAATTGTATTATATTGTATTGTCTCTCTTTACATTATACATTATGTATATATATGTGTTTGAGTGGCTTTGACACCTCTTTAAGGTGAAAAGACACAACCCTTATTACAAAATATTTTGAAAAAACAATAAACTAACTAAAAAATAACTACCTAACTTTCAGATTTGGCTTTGGTCGAAAATCTAAAACACATTGTGAAAAGCTAAGATTGTAGCTGGAGATAGGAAGTTTGATTTTCCGAACTGGGTTGGTTTTAGATTTTGAAAATTTTACAATCTTAAGCCTTTGTCAGCATCATCTTTGTAGCAGGTTGAAATTCTAGCATTTTCTGAAGGCTTCGATTAGTTAGTTCAATTTATTTGTGTCATAAAGCTTTCTTCCTTTAATTTTTTTAGTATGAAGAAACTTGATTCTTGATAATGGATTGGGACTTCTAAATTCTCAAAATTTAGGGTACCACCACATCTGATGGGAGGTTGCCAATGATTGTTGCAGTTGCTCCTTAATGGGGACCTCTTGTACAGTGGGGGTCTCCATTATTCCTTTTCCTTTATCTCCTCCCCATGAAGAAGTCTTAGCCCCCGGGTTAACTTTGGTATCGGCTGGGCAGCCTGGCAGATAGTCCTGGGGAACACCTTCTTAAAATAGGTGTGGCTACGTTCGACCACATTACGGGTGAAATCTTCAATAGTGGGCCACTCCTGGGCATCCTAATCCACTGGAGGGAGGGCCAACTTATCAATCTCCTTTGCTTTGTACTGGGGATCTACTGTGGAGCTAGCGTCTGAGAAGTCTTCCGGAAATCTCCGGAGCTTCAATCTTTCCATCATCCCTATGGTCATCCTGACGTAGTGCCGGCCCCAGACTTCCATGTCATCCTAGAAATCTTCCCAGAAGTCTTCCACGTGGTATTGGTGGGGCTTCGATGCCCGGGGAAGTGCCGTTGTAATTTTTCCATGCGGATCAAAATGCTTCTGTGCCAAGTAGAATTCTGCCAAGTTATAGCTTTTAAGCTCATTATCTGCTTTTTTGGCGGTGGACAGACTGCATGAATAATTCCCACAAGTGATTGTGAATGGAATATTTGTTACCTTCTTCAAGGCGAATAAGGCATGTAGCTCCATCATTTGTCTACAATATTCTAAAAGAATTATCTTGTTCCCACAATGTTTGGGTAACAAGTATGGTTTCCCAGAGAAACCAGTTACCCTTATTTATGTATGCTGTTGAAACTGTATATAATAATGACCATAGCTCTGGACCAAATCCATTACCTCTGTAGACAGGCGGTATCCTGCATCCTGGGTGGGTGTGAGCAGGTTATAGTAAACAAAGGCGTCATTTACTCGGCAAAAACTGGGGAAACTGGCCTCCAATTGAATCTGTGGGAAATGATCCCAAGGGGCCTTCTGAATGGGAGCTATCCTGAGGATGCCTTCTGTGAGTAGCCCATTGGTGCAGGGTCGCTGTTGTACCAGGGCCCAGAGAACATAGGAAGTCATATAAAAATTCTTCTTTTGGGCTATCTAAAGGAACTGGGAATCCACGTGATTTGAAATTATGGTGGCCCAGTCAAAATACTCCCCGCCTGTGCTAATACCAAGCAAGAAGTAATACATCCACCCAGAGAATTCCTAGGCATGTTGTTTCCTGAAGACTTGGCACAATGCTATCATCCCCATCTAGATGCTTTCTTTGAATTTGGACCTGGGGATTTCTAACTTCATCCTCTTGGGATCCCTCTTCGAGGTCTTGAGCCAATGATTATTCATATATAAACGGGCCACTTCTTCCAACTGATTAAATTGTGCCAAGGCATCTGAACTGGTAACTATAGCCAACCTGTCAAATTGAGGAATCTCCAACCCCATCTGAAAAGTTGTGGCATTGAGAGACACCATAGGGGTGGGCTACCCAGTTGGCTCCGGGGCTGCGAGGATAATGGCCCAAACGGATGTATTGTACTAAGCTGCAAGTGTAAGAATAAGCTCCAGTGACTGCACCAAGCACGGGAAGCAAGCTGCCTTGAGAATCTTGGAATTCTCGATTTTAATGGCCAATGGATCTCTGACCTGTTGTTGAATGTACATCATTTTCACCAAGGCCTGCATCTCGGGCTATGTCCCAACGCTGGTGTCGGTAATGAGCTGGACTTTGGACTCAATATTTGAGCCCATGATAATGGTGTCCTTTACGTATTTCATGCTCATGGGTCGTTTCTCCAGAGCTTTCTCCATTTTGGACCTAACAGCTGCTCTGGTAACCCTCGTAGAAGGAAGTTTCGGACTCCCAGGTGGTGAATATGCGAAAGCTTTAGACATGTTTGAAAGTATGTTGTTTCAGAAACCTACAAGGCAAGGTGACCATCAGAATGGATAAATAAATATTATTCTGGGGTCCAGAGATCTTACCACCGTGGTGCTCGCTTTCCCTGAAAAGTTAGCTTAGTTCAAAAATCCTGGAAAGTATATATATATTTTTAAAACTTAGAAATTTAACCAACATTCGAGTCTGGGGGTCTCATCATACTTAGTAAAGGCAAGATGTGGGTTGGGGGATGGCGAGAGACCCGGAGTCCGGAGAACTAACCGTTGGAAGGTGTGTGCAAAAAGCGAGCTGTCAGTCCCACGTGGGCGCCACATGGGTATGCAATAAATAGAAGTTATGGTGACAGCGACGAAGCCAATTGTCTGAATGCGTGAAAAGAGAAGGCCACTTGGACAAATTTAAATGCGCACATGGGATATAAATTAAAGACAGGCTGGTTTATGGAGGAGAGAGAAAACCACCTGGTTGAAACCGACCGAGAGCCGAGTTTCAACCAGGCGGTATTCTGCATAGAGCGAGCTCACAAATTGGGAACGAGGAATGAATATAGCACGGCGAGCTCGATAGACTACCAAGAAAATATAAACAGAATGTACATTATATACAATAGAGCCGAAGGGTATATACATGCAGAATGGAAGGATATACATAAATATACAGCAAATGTACACATATACACAGAACGCATAGCGACTATTTACAAACCAGAGAATGTACAAAACATCTACAACTTTCACATTATCTTACAGACTACACTACATCTGCACAGAGGGCGGACAACCCTCTGGTAGAGCCGACCCACCAACGGGTGGCGAACCAGAACGCAAAAAAAAAAAGAAACGCAAGACAACACGAAAAAAAGACAAACCAAAAAGAAGGAAAAATAGAGAGGAAAGCAGGCACCAACCCGAAAATGAAGAAGGGAAAGGAAAGGAACTCATGCCACGAATGCTCTGCAATAGCCTCTATCATCAGACGATCACCACTTACCACCACAAACCACCCACAATTGCTCAGAATAGCTCAGAATGGATTGCACTGGACTCTCGCTAAATCGCTGTAAAATCACTCTCAAATCGCTCAGGTTTCTTAAATGTTTTAATCATGGTAATTGTGAAAATGACAGGTAATTTCTATTTATAACTACAGTAAAAGCAAGTTACCTTTCCTCCCACAAACTCTGGATAGACAGACCTCTAGGCCCGGGGATCCCATGCAACCATATCTTCTTATGAAAAGAAGGCATCATGGCGAAGAGTCCCGGAGTCCGGTTCCCGAAAAAGGATGACCAACTCCGAGACCGGGTCCCGGAGACACGAGAGACAAAAAAAAAAAAAAAACCACACTGCGGGGAAGAAAACCTCGGAGAAGGAAAACAAAGAAAACAAAGGAAAAAGACAAGGCAAGAGCCAAAAGAAGAAAGCAAAAAAAAGGGGACCCAACATTTTGCACACAAAATGTAGGGACGGGGATGCAGGCCATAATAGATTCTTGGTCATTATATTGTGATTCATGTTACCTTCAGTGTATCACCTAGTAGGATAGTTTTCTTTTTTAGTCATTTCCTTTTAGTTCTCCTTCTATCCCTTTCCCTTACAAGTTTACTTTCATGTTAAAAGAGAAAATAAGGAGATTATCCAAGAGGAACCAGCCTAGAACCTGGAGGCTTCACTTCAAGTTAGCTAAGGTCCCACAAACTAGAAGTGATTCCCATGTTATACTAGATTGTTAGGCTCATTCGCTTAACATGGTGCAAAATTTAGTGTATAACATTGACATATTGGGAGATCATTCTCATGGAAATGGTAATACGAAAAAAATTAAGTTAGAAATTATCCACTTTGCATCAATACAAAGAAATAAAGATCATGGCTTTTTCTAATTTAAAACTTAGCAAACAAGGACCAGACAATATGACTAGGCGATCAAAATTGTTATGAATTCAAAAAATATATGTTGTGAAGGTGGCTGAACAAACATGTTGCAATCTATTTGGAAGAACTTGAATCCTTCTGATTATTGACTTTCAGTAAATTCTTAAAGTTAGGTTTGAAAACTATAATGTAGATGGATCGAAGAACAAGATAGGTCAAGATTCAGGGAGTCACAAGAAAATATGGTTGGAAGATTCAAATTTTGATTTTCCTGAACTATGACTTTCTATTTATAAGGTGCTCGTCTTAAGCCTTGTATCCACTCTCAAATGCATTGTCTGGTCGATCATCTTACTCTTATTGTTTGACATCCCAGTTTCAAGACTTAATTATGTGCAACACTAAGATATCCCATTAATTTCATTCATCATTCTATTCATTTAGGAGAAAATGATTGTATTTTCATTGCCTCAGCTTGAAGATAATACTGGGATACCCATTTCCCAGACTAACTCAACACTTTGTTGATGCAAAAATGGAGGAAAAGGAAGGAAAACTCAGTTGTGTGATGTATGGAGACATATACAAGGTGCCCACAATTGAAATACTTTGCATGATCCCATGAATCCCATTCTGAAATTTGAAGCTCTCAGATATGGAAATTCAACATTGTCAAAGGGAATCTAGAGTTGTCTACCCGACAACCCGAATGGGTAACACAAGGAATAATCATTCCTAAATAAGAATTATGGTTGGACTAGATCAAATTGATTGGGCCTTAATGTTATCTCCCTTTTCAACTTCTATCAAGAATGTGAAGGTATGCGTAGACTTGCAAGATCAAGTGGAATCAATGCCTAATACCTAAAAACTTGCATCATGATAAAAAACCATGTGCATATATACATATCCATATATCATGTCAAATTACATTAATTTCAATGGAGGGGGAATTGAGACATCATATGGGCCCCACGAATGAGTAATACATCATCCTCACTCTTCATACAAACATTTCAAATAAAAATATTATGAAGCAATAATATAAGGGAAATATATGCACTGATCTCATAAAATCAAAGTTTCAGTCACAACATATAACATCCATGTCATCTTAAGAAGTCAAATACAAATCACCTAAAGTACCAGCTCACACACATATAAACCAATCAGAGGTCTTGAACGTGTAACAAAAATAGAGTCACATGGAAGGGTATTACACCCTCCAACATCTACTTCGGGCTCATATTCATGATTTACAACCTTTCCACATTCTATCACTGCATTCACATCTTTATTCTCATCAACATCCACTATTACAACTTTCTCCATTCTTGCACTAAACAAATCTTCACGTCGCTCAGTCTCCACTCCAAGTAATGCACTATCTTATTCCAGTCCTCGATAAAGTATTGGGCCCTCATTAACCTCTTCCATTTGATCTACTTCATCTTCCACTACTTTAATTTGTGAGGTATTGTCACCTCCATCACTTTCATTTACCAACTAATGGTCATTGTGATCGTCTCCTCCTTTATTTTCTCATCATTCATTTGGGCTACTCTTATTACTGTCACTTTTGGATACAACTATTCTTCTTCAATGCTATTCACCACATCATATAGCTATCTTTCTTATATTTATCTAAGAAAAAAATCAACACGAGCCTCCTCATTACCCACATCATCCTCTTCTTCTGACTCATCCTTTCATTTGTTTCAATATTTCTCATGTATTCACTATTTTCTTCGTGACTTTAAGCTCTCAACTGGTCATTACTTCAAACACCTTTAGCGATCCTTTTGAGCCCTCCATGACTGCTTCATACTCTCAAGTGTGAACTTCCTCACGGTCAGTGATTTGTTCACACATTTTCACTCTTCACCCACAAGTTTTTTCATAGGTTGCCTCACATTTGATGCTCTAGGTCTATGCACTCAAAACCTCTATAGCCGTGATGCCATTTGATACAATTTGTCCCTCTTAAGAATCCAAAACACACATTCACTTGATAGACACATTTGTTATGCAAAACTCTATTATCCTTTACACAAAGATTTTAGCTCAAATACACATTTTTTTCAATTATCCATAAATTTAACTGTATAAATTGGCATTTGACTCTCCCTACCCATTCGATGCTTACAAACTCCTCCCCTCCTAATGAACAGTCTCACACATAATACTTCTTATTCTCTCTTGGACGGGTCTCTTTTATTCACATAACACCTCTTTCCTTACTTATTGTGGTCATTGCACATAGTCTTCATAATGGACCCACTCTTTTAAGGTCTCTCCTCCCTAACAAATTTTGTTTACTTCTTTTTTACTCTTTGAACAACTTCCTACTCATGTGGCCTTTGGTTCTTCCTTTCCTCCCATAATTTTACTATTTTCATATTAGATGGTGAGGTGACTTTTCTTCTTCCCTGCACTCTTCATCTTTCCTATCTCTTCACCTTCTCTCCACACAAAATCCTCCAACACCTTCTCCGTTTAGTGAAACATAACATCTTCTCACACTTTTGAACGCTTTCCAAGATTGTAGAATTTTGTTTTTAATGGCTCTCCTGGCATTCCATGAGATGTCAACTCTTTGAGGAAGTGCATCTAAGGGCCTGTTTGGTAGCTGGAATATCCCTGGAATTGGCATTATCTAATTCCCAATTTTGTTTCTTCCATGTTTGTGTCCGTCCAAAAAAACTGGAATTGAAAATTTGAAATTCCAATTTTGCCCCAAAATGGGCATATGCATCTTCCACCCAAATAGGTGGAATTGGAATTTCGAATTTCAATTCCAATTTTTATAAAATCAAATTTGATATCTTGTCGAATTCGTGACTTCTCCAAACCTACACTCCTTGACTTCTCCAAACCTACACTCCTAAACACATTGGTATATTATATTGCTATATACACACATGTTCGCTAATCAGATGGATGAGATTGGAGTTAAAATTTTGAGGTTTGTGAACAAGCTTGACGTTGTATCTGGAGTTTTTATGAACGAGAACATGTGATGCCTTGTCAAATTGTTGCATTGGATTCCATGGACACAGTTTCGTGTTGGCGTCGAGCTTCCTTTACCCAACAATTATCCATTCATTCAGCGCACCCATTATCTTAATCTTTCCTACTTTCGTAATTTAGAGCTCTACGTGCATTTACTGGATGACTATAGACGACTATGTTGGAAGCAACAAGCCATTCTCTTGGAGTGGAAGAGATCATGCTCTCGTCAATAAGAGCTGCGATTTATTGCGCGAGAAATATGAAATTCCTCCCAAATGGTGGTGGCAGCAGCAGACCAAGGGTCTCGTTAAACGCCCAGATGGCAAATGGACGCAGCCGCCCAGAAAATTACAAGATGGTAGAGATGAATAACTCATGTCATGCCTCTGCTCTATTGTTGTCTCAGTCAACTCGTACTAAGTTGAGATGACATCAACGTTCAATCTTTAGCCTTCTGCGCAACACAATTGTGTATCGAAATCTTTTATTACACTTAAACTAGCTTATCTATATATATTTTTATAATATATATATTCAATATACCGATATATATCTTTCTTACACCTTAATATGATTGAGATAGGTGCCTCGAGAACGATATGTATTGACGTATTGAATATATATATTATAAAGATAAATATAGATAAGCTAGTAGCACCCACAACACATGGAAGACATATATGATAATTGCATTTGCAATTTATTTTTTACGAATGTTATCCACATTTCTCGAAAATAATACATATTGAGAATATTTTAGAAAGTGTTTTTTAGACATGTTTTATTTTTTAAACAAAAAAATATCTGATTATAATTAATATTAACAAAATCTATAATTTTTTAATATGTTTGAGAACTTATTCGTAAACCATTTTTTATTGTTTGAAGTGAAATGAAAAACCAATTTTAGTAACATAAACACAAATTACAATTATTAACATAAACCATAACAAAGGATTGAAGATGAATTCAACTAAACTAAAACCACATATATGATACTTCATATTAACAAAATGTATGCCTTTGATTCAAATAAGTTGGAATAGGTCTGAAACCGTTACTATATAAATCATAAACCATAACAAAACCTTGAAGACCAAACCACATAATCGACATCAATAACTAAAAGTTTATCATTGGTTCATAAAACACTTATTTAATAGTTCTAAAATCATCTACATAAAAAAATTAAAAGGTTATTAATGGTTCATATAACACTTATTTAATAGTTCTAAAATGACAACATCAAGATTACATGAAGAACACTTCATTGTAATGGTGTAAATACATTACATATTTTTCACTGATTAGAATGATATTACGACCTTTATTTTGCAAGTGATCACGATATACTTCTTCCATAATACCTGGAAACGTAGCAACTTTTGTATATGTCTCCTTAACCTTGTGTGCAACATCTTTCATTTTTCATTATTTCAAGCTCTTCAACATAATCAATGGATAAGACAGCATTTTCAATATCTTGAAGAATTTTTGAGCAACACTCTAAAATTGATCTTGCACACTTGTCAATAGGTGTTTCAAAAAAAGCAGTAGAGTTGATAGAGGCGTCTGAGCTTGCCTCAACAATTTTAGATTCATTTTATGATAGATCCATAGTTTGAAACATTTCCTAAGCATTAACAAATTATCAAATCAATGTCAATAAATAAATAAATAAATAAATATATATATATATATATATATATATATATATGATTTAGGAGATTAAATTTAACCATAAAAGCAAAAAAGTAAAATTTACATTTTCAATTTTCTATATTTATATATATGCAAGTTACTATGGATGCAAGCGTTTTAAAGTGTATTTAATTTTAAGTTTGTATAACTGATCTGTATACATGATTTAGGAGATTAAATTTAAACATACATAGTGAAAAAGATAAATTTTCAATTAATATCATTTAGTTAGGCAAAAACATATATTTTCATTTTTAAGAAGAGCTACAAATAGATATTTAACTAATAATATATTACTTCAAAAATATAGTAATTAATGCAATTGTGAACAAAAATACAAATACTTCATTATTCTTCTAAACATTTGAGTCAATTTTCTTCATCCTTTCATTTTGAAAGTTGTATACCATTTTTCATTTTCTCATAACGGTCATATGTGAATGTTGGCGATATTCTGAGGCCTTGTAGAGAATTCACACGAGATACAACCACAAATGTCAAACCTGCTCTTTCTTTTGGCCCTATATCAATTGTAGCTTTTGAAAGAGTCAGTCCCTGAAATTTATGAATTGTCAATGCCCATGCCAATCTTAATGACAATTGAAGTGTTCTACCCCTTTGTATTGGTATTATTGGAACTATATTTGGGTGGCGATATTCAAATGGTATTCCAGAGTAATTGTCAAATTCAACCATAACATATGTTGGTGGCTCAGGTGGTGCACTTCCTGGTTTGTAGACAATTTTTCGAATATACCCCAATGCTCTATTTACAAGACCTGTCTCTACCCAAAGATTTGAAGTCAACATCACTCTTGAATTGTTAGTGATTAATAATTCAATATCAAGCACACCATTGAAACAATCTTCTATTGTATTCACACTTTTTGTTTTTGTTGCAACGCTCCGTGCAACATGATGCTTCAATGAATATAAAATTATCTTGTTATGATTATAAACATTGTCATTTGTGGAGAACAAATGAACACAATTTTGAAACTCTTCATTTTTTACAACATTTAAATTAATTGGAGTTATCATTATAAGAAATTTCCAGTTATCAATTTGTGGGTCTGCATCTCTAAGATTTGTCAGAAGTTGACGAAATCTTAGTTTTTCAATGTTTTCTCCATCTTGTCTAAATTTTTTATCTAAAGTAACCACTATTTTTAATTCCCCCCACAATAAATTTCCTCATCTTTTGTTGTCATATGGTGGCCTATCATTCACCGGAGGCAATTGACCCAAGTCTCCAACAAAAAAACATAGATATACCTAAAACATATTACAAAATAAACAATTTAAAGTTGTACAATATTCCTATCATATTTAATACATACATATTGTATTAAAAATAAAATAAAATGGTAGTTTTTATTCATAAAATAGTAGATGTACCTGCAAAGATTTTATCTGAACTATGTGGAAATGCTTGCCTTAGTCAAGAATCTATGTTTTCCAACATATTCTGGCCAACGAAGCTCATTTCATCAATCAAAATTTATTTGATATGTGTCATTTCTTCTTGGAAACTTGTAAGATGTATGCCTTCTAGCTGAGCAAAATATCTTAATGGGATTCTTAATTTCGAATGAATTGTAAAATCTCCAATATTGAACGCTGCAACTCTTGTCGATGCTAGTAAAAGAATGGGAGAAGGACTTGGCATTGCTACATTTTGAAGTGCTTCATAAATGACACCAATCAAATATGACTTTCATGTACCTGTTGTTCCTTGAATTATCATTAACAAAGGCTGTCTATTTTCATTGTTATGGTAGTGTGTCATAATTATGTCCTTTTCCTTTTGTTGTTTATTGCTAAGGTTTGTGTAGTTGATGCATTGTAGAATACCATCATATATGAAACATCCACATTTCTTCATATTTTTAATAAAATTGATTGCTCCCATAGCATACTCTTCACCGTGATATTCATTAGACCAATTTATATTTCTATCGATGTCTCTTCTTCCTAACATATCTATTTCTGAAACTTGCATATTTTGACCATTGTGAAGTCTAGATATGATTTCCCATTCATGCTCTATGGTATTTACTGCAATAGCTTCATCTTCTTCAATTATTATTTTATTATTATTTTCTTCTTCCTCTATAATTGTTTCTCTTTGCAATTGCCAAGAATAATAATTGAATGAGTCCCACTTTTCTATTATAGAGTTAGTGTCCTCACCAATATCCCTTTCTATGTCATGAAATGTCTTTTATAGTAATAAATCTGACAAACAAAACTCAACCCATTTTTGTGAACCACGTGGAGGAATGGATACAAACCTTGGAAAAACTCTGACAATAGCTTCTCTTTCCCTTGGCTCCCATTTGTTGTCTCTTCTTCTTTTAGGATTGTATATCCATGATTTGGCTGCATCAATCAATGTAATACCTTCCATACATAGAGGCCTTTGTTTATATCCATCAATGAAAGTTTTTGTTTGTTCATAATTGTTCTCCACATTATGCAGAGTTATAGATTTGAACACTTCAGGTGAGAAATTTAGATTGACAAATCTTCTACTGCCCTCCATTAGTGGAAGTTCTAACAACATGTGACATGTTTCCTGCGCTCTAATGTCCCTTTCTATGACGGTTTCTATTAGAAGCCTTCTATAAGATCGTGTTGCTAAATCATCAGGGTTTTCCATATTTGAAAGATGCATCAATATTTGGTGGTATGTTTCTGAGCTTTTCTCGGCCTTTGATGCATACTTTGCAATGTATTTTATTACTGCATGTTTGGACAGAACATGCTTCCAATCTATGTTTTGTCTCCATAATTGCAGTATGTGACTATTATGTGAATTCACTCTATCATCATTTCTTGTTGGTTTAATTTTTTTTTACCTGTTTGTATGTCTTCATATAATTTAGATCCCCTAAGATTCAATGACCAAGGAGCATGATATCTATAAAAATTATAAGAATGTGTATACGTCAATACACTTTTAAGTAGATATTAACATATGATATACAAATATTATTCGGTGTAATCGTCACTTGTAAAACATCCTTATTTTTTCGTACGCATGCACCCTCTCTACAGATTGTGTGCCATTCAACACAATTTAGTTGTTCTTCATAGTCGTTATCAATATCCATCTTGGCAAGTTGTGCTACATTTTTGAGACATGGAGGTTGACCAAAATTTTGGAATGCCTACAATTGAAATATAGATATTTGATATATCATTAAATTTTATATTAAATTATGTCATATAGTATTGAAAATTTAATACAAAATGTTTATGAAGTCACCTATATATTTCTTTGATGTGGATCTTCTCTACGATTCCATGCATGAATAGTGTGATGAAAATATTGCTTAGCGGTTCTTTGTTACTCCTCATTTGACCAATCAATATTATCCATATTGGGTGCACCATTGATCCATAAAAATCCATGCACATGTGGGGAAACCCTATGTTGCCACTCATACCTACACCAAAAATCCTTGACATCCATTCCATTTTCTAAGATTTGTTTTCTGAATATTGTATGTCGTAAATGCATGTAATGTGCAACTGTACGAGGATAGTTTGATAATTTTTTGTTTTCGCCAATTTTGAGCTTCTCATGGATTGTTTGGGCATATTCCTGGAATGAGAGCATGTAGATCAGGCCAATGCATACCTGCTGCACTTAAGGTGAAAAATATTGTTGGAGTGGTAATTTGATGAAGCATGTCTGTCAATTTTGCATGAAATTTAGTCCAATATGACCTTGTCCCTCTTAATGTTGTTCCAAACCTCATCAACTTATCAGCTAGATGAGACTGTGGCATCACTTCCATATGCTCACGTAACTCATTGATAGTGATGTACATGTCTTGGATATTTCTTTTCACAAACACTAGAGACGAATTTTGTGCACAGTGTCACATTATCATGTTCATCATAAAATATCTGAACCATGGATGTTTACCAAACCTATAATCCCTATACAAAAATAGATGTTTCATGAATTCATGTAAATGCACTCGTCTCATTTGTGGTTCTAACCAATCACATCTACCATAGGGAAGTAGTTTTGGAAATGCCATGTCTACTAATCCTGACGTTACATACTCATTGATAGAAGAAGCACCATGTCCATGTTACTCCAATTGCACATTGAAGTTGTCATTAGTTATCAAGAATAAATTATGGACAATCAGTAATAGAGTCACAAAAAGGACAGTCAGGTTAATCACCAAAGTGCAGAGTTAACTGAGAGCACTAATCACGCCCAAAGTTAACCGCGTGCAGTGATAACTGAACAGACAGACTATACCGAGCAGTAGACAACATCAAGCTACATATTATAACTGAACATTATTATAACCGAGATACACACACTATACCGAGAACCGAGAGACAAATTTAACCGAGTGGACCAGAGGCCACCTAAAAGTTTGTTATGACACATCATTCTATGTAAAAAAATTTTGCCGACCTAGATAACGGTTTACATGATTGAGGAGTACATTAATTATAGATATACAACATTAATTGTTTATGTCTCCTATGTTAGATGATTAAGGTAAATTATGTACACCTTTGATCTTAGGGTAGGGATATAATTGTAAATCCCTAATAGGTCATATTATTTGATATATAAATATATAGATGTCATTCTGTAATATATGTTGATCAAGTGGCTGCCATGGTACAAACATCAAAGATCAGACAAGGGTTTTAAGGACAAAGACTACATTGCAAAAATTAGTTTTTAGAACTAAGGAAAGGCTAACGAGAAGAACAAAGCATAAGGTAGTATCATTCACATTAAGGTGTTATGTTTTGTATTAACTTAATGGATCTGTATCAGCAATATTAAGATTGTATATGTTTCAAATCAATCTTCTGTTACTCTCTAACAATTGTAATAGACCCCAAAATATATTAATAGATTAGACTTAACCATCTTATGGTAAATCTCTTAACTAAGTGCACACATAGATTGTGTTTCTAAATCCTCACATGAGGTAGATCTAATCGATCTCATTGTTACTCCTAACAGGGTAAGATCATCATAAGTGATCACTCTTTGTAAGCTTTAATAGGCTACTTTATTTCTACAGTAGTGAAGTTTTGTGGGTCTCATCTCCATTGTAGTTTTTACCTTCTAACATGGGTTTTCTGCAATACCAAAATACTAGTGTCACGAGTACTTAATTTTATGTATGTGTATTGTTTACTTTACATGCATTTACATTTCAGCAGTGATACTTTATGTTTGGTTTATACAATCTACTCAGTCGGTTATTGAATAACAATAGGTTACAAAGAATTGATTAAATTTTTTAAAGGGTACTGATTCACCCCTCCCCTCTCAGTACACACCTCTCCATTATCCCAACAATTGGTATCAGAGTTAGTTCTCTTATTTTGAAGGTTTAATCGTTGAAGAGAAAATATCTCACAATGGAAAGGTATACACTTGACAAAACTATTGAAAATAAGAAGTTACAGTTGTAGATCTATGTTGAACAATACAAGGAAGCTAAAGAGAAACTTAAGGATATGTTTATTAAGAGAAAAGACATGACACTTCGCTATTGTGAGATTTATTATCATGAAGTAGAGATTCATGACCCATTTGATACATCTCGATCTGAATCTGGTAGCATATCTGATGCATATGAAGGAATCATATCAAAACTATCTAAAAGCAATCAACAACTTACTGAATAAGTGAAAGCACTAAAGATCGGTCAAGATAAATAAATGGTTAGAATGGTTGAAGTCTTGATCAAATCAAAGAAAGATGAAAAATATAGAAACATGGCTATTGATGACAAAAGATAGATGACTGGAAAATTACAAGAGAAAGGAACTGAGATATCAAGACTTATTGAACATTACTTTGAGATCACCAATCAAGTGGTTGCTATGAGTCATGAGGAAAACTAAGTGAATACTGAACTTGCAAAAATAATAGAAGATATTAGTGTTTTGAAAGAAGAAAATGAAACACTGAGAAATAAAGTGAAGATTTTACAACAACATAATGAAGTGATTAAGAGATCTGAAGAAAGCACTAAGAGAATGGATGAATTTCTGAACCATCAAAGAAGACTGAACAACAATAGCAGATTAGGGTATACCAAGGAAGGAGAATCATCCTGAACAAAGGAATGCATACTAAAGTTCGAAGCCATAGAAACCCTCTTGCCATAACTGTGGAAAACGAGGCCACACATCAAATGTTTGCAGGAGAAAAGAAAAAGGTATTCCTAGAAACCCTCCTAAATTTAATGGTATTTTCTATAACTACAATAAGCATGGACATCAAGCAAATGAGTGTAGATCCAAGTTGAGAAAACCACAAAAGAAACCATACATGGATAAATACGTCAAAACTGAAACATGCATGGTCATACATCACAAGCATGCAGAAGGAACACAAAGCAAATCTGGAAGACTAAAGGACAAGAAAAGGTAAATCAACCAAGAAGACAAGGCAATGCTTATGCACAGTATTACAAAACTTCGAGTAGTTGTACAACATGTGGTAAATATGGGCATATAGAAGAAAATTGTATGAGACAATGGAGAGCCAAGTCAATGAAAAGGTCAAACTCTGGAATGACATGTTCTCACTGTCACAGAGTTGGTCACTTAAGCAGAGATTGTGCAGATCGGATAAATACTTATGGGAATGGCAAGACAATTGAAGAAATAGTGAGGATAAAAAATAAAATGTGGAGAAGAGCATCAAATGATAATGCAGGACCAAGCACAACAGTTAATGAAACCTCATCCAATGGGTTAGGTGGCTCCACCGTCTCCACCTGGGCAATACAAGCATGTATGGAACTATGTTTTGCAATACTATATCTCACATCAGTTCCTATATTCATTACACATATGGAAAATTAGCATGAATCAAGATGCACTATGGTATTATACTTTTGATTACTTTGATCTTGTTGAGTCGGTTAATTTGTACCAAGTTAGAACTATCAGTTGGTGAAAATATGAAGAGATAGCCGAGTTGCTATGGTAACTGAGTATATGGGATACTCACTGAGCTGAAACATTGATAGTGTTAACCAAGTATCATATTTTTTCACCAAGCGGTTGGTGAAAAGAATTTATTTCTCCGCCGTAAGTCATTTTCTATATATTTGATCGATGTGAACTCATATGGTCACACCGCAATCATAGAGCAGGAACAGAGAAAAGAGAGAAAAGTTGCAATAGAGCATTTTCATGCATTATACTGAGATTCAAGCACATTCTGAGCACATTAAGAGGTTATTCATTGCACATTCTTCTTTACCCAAGTCATTAGAACACATTCACGCAAGCCCTAAACCCAAAATCATGGCATCGACATCTTGAACCATGAAATCTAAGATGGTGAAGGATAAAAAGATTATTTTGGTGAAGAACTCTACCTGCACAAAGCCACATTATAAGATCCACCCATAGGTTGCAGCTCAACCGAATGACAAAGGCGCATTTTCATCAATCTCATCTAGGGTTTTGTTAGTACAAGACGTGCATGCCTACATTCACTGCAAAATAGGTGAAATTGGGGATTTTGAAATCATGTCAACTTATCAGTCACTATGTATAGATGGGAAGTTTAAAGAAGATCATAAACATTTGGAGGTGAAAGGGTTAACCAATGCCCTAAATTTCCTGAATGTATTCAAGACTGAATGGATCTGCATTGTTTTGAGGAGAGTACATGAAGGAAAGCTCTAGATGAATGAGCCCAAAAAGATAACAAAGAATGTTATTCATGTCGTGACATGGTATCCAATATGTGATAATCCAAAGCCCTAAGACACCCACTAAGAACCAAAATTTAAAATTTAACAGGAGCCGAATGGGACAGTTGAGATCTGAAGATCAATTGCATCGGTGATCCTAAAATGAGGTTTGGTGCATATGTCACTGGCTACAAGATATTCTAGTCCAACAAACCAAACATTGTTGCATGCAGAGCTATTGACATAGCCTATAAGATTGTTAAGAAATGAGTATAATATGACCTATCAGAGCTGTTACAGTGACAATTTGAAGAAAACATGAAGACCATCAGATAAACACTGTCAAATAGATGTAAGTTTGGTTCACTACTACTATGGATATTCTTCTACCTACATAATTTATTTCCATTCATCGGTACAGTTAAATGGAAGTCCAATTGACCAGTTACAATGCAAATCAACGATATGATTACAAGCCTAGGAAAAAAATTTGAACCAGTCATGAATGACTATTTTGCTAAGTTTAAGGCTAGGATGGAAAAGAGGACTAGAATTCCACTACAATTGGTAGATAAGTACAAAGATGATATATGTTTTGTAGTAGACACTGATACAAATCTAATCAAGGTAGTACAACCAAGGACAACATGGCTACCTACGTTAGAATATGAATTAGATATTGATACTGCATCTGAGGCCATTGAAAAATTGGTGAATGAGCCCGTTGACAAATTTTCTATGAGATTTGGCACGTTGATGAAGCCCAAACCTAGATATCTATAGGTCTACAAGTTCAAAAGTTGGGCAGGAAAAAGACAAAAATTATGAAAACTTTGAAGAGGAAACTTGCAATCACAGATGAAGAGTTAGAAAAATCAGTAGATGATACCGAGGAGCAGACCTTAGTTGGTAAAGATGATAAACCAAAAAATGATACTGATGCCACTGAATCAGATGAAGAACAAGATAAGGCACCTAAGGTCAAAAGGCAAAAAACACAAAGACCGAGTCTCCATCATAGACTAGATCACAATTGATGACTACAGATTCCCAACCTTTGAAGAAAGGTATTGAAAAGATCAAAAGACTCTCACCAAAGTTTACATACCAGAAAAGAAAACATAAGGGAAATACTAAGAATCCCGTACCGAGACAAAGGAAAAGATATGTAAGGAACAAAGATGAAAAGGATGATTTTGATGAAAATACAGATCAATTCAAGGTTATAAAGAATAAGACACCACAAAATATTAATGAGATCGTAGAGGAAATCATAATAATCGGTCGATTAGGACATCCAAAGATACATGCATAATCTGATCTGACTATCGAGAACAAGGATAAACTCGAAGAACCAATCATAGGTATGATGATCAACTTCAAACAAGTTCTAGTTGAATTTTCTGTTAGACTAATTAGTTAGTTTCATTACTCTTTTTTCACTTAAGCTGTCTCTTAGGTGCATATAATTAATATTTTATATTAATTATATTGCGCAACCTAGTTTTTCTATTTAGGGTTTGTTCACCTTTATAGGTTGAACTTTGTAATATTTTTTTTCATAACTTAGGGAACAATATTGTGACTCTTCTTTTGAGCATCTCTGAGTTCTACTTTTTCATTCTCGTGCTTCTTCTTTGTAACAGGTTATTGGCATGCAGGTGTATTCGGGTTCTGTGGATTTGCATTTGTCAAATCCTACATGGTATTAGAGCCACCTTGTCGCTGCCTGGTTTGAAGGTTTTTTGAAGCCGAGATTTGAAGATGAAAGCCACAGCTTCTCTGGGGTTTTTTCATCATTTTGGAGGAGACACTAGTTTTTGGAGCACTTTGAGCCAAAACAGACTCCACCATCGCGCTCAGAAGGCCCGGGAGAGTTGAAATACATATAAAGTTTGACATTTTTGGTGACAGTGATCTCTGGGAAATTTTTTAACCTCCTAGGCCGTACGACACGCATTTCAAAAAAACAAATTTTAATTGTTTTTAGGGCAGCCAGAGCGTGCAGCCCCTGTGCCACCCCGCTGCCACCGTGGCTCGGCCCGGCCTAGCCCCCCGCCGGTGCACCGCCTAGCGACCACCGCAGCTGCCTCCAGCGGTGCTGCGCCCGGGAGCCACCCGGTCTCCCCCTCCGCAACTGGTCTGCCACCGCCCGCCAACTCAGCAGGTACAGTGCTGACGTCAGCCACCAAAAAAAATTTTCTGGCCAAAAATTCAAATTTTATGGCATTTTTTCAATTTTTCGGTGACCAAATTTTTTTTTCGGTGACAGCCTCGACAGTCGTCAAATTTATTTCCGTAGACGGGCGACGACCATTTGACCGTCAAATTTTATCCAGTGACTGGTTTTTTTCAGAGAGTTGTTTTTCGGAGGGGCACTTGGTTTTTTGGCTGTAACTTGTGCATATGGTGTCCATTTTTGAAAAATAAAATATCATCGAAAAGGTGTTTTCGAGCCAGACATGATGATGCTGGTCTTGTTTGCTGATTTGGCTATTTGAGCCCTCTTTTTTGGTGTTGAAGTAGAGGCTTCCATTTCCTCTCTCTCTGCATCTAGCATCCAGGTTTTTCTTCTCATTTTTCATGCTTTCAGTCATTATTTCTTTGCTATACGGGGGATAGAATAATTCATTATGGGGGGGTGTTTTTTCTTTGTGTCATTTAATTTCAAAAAATGACCCTTCTACTTCCGTCTTTTTCTTCTCTCAATGTCGGACCCCTCTATGGCCTAGCTGACACCGCACAATTACCACACCTAGAAAGCACACATGACCAGGCTACTCATGTCACGTGGCCTATGGTCATGTCTGGATGAGAACCAACTTGTTCTGCAGCATCCTTTTGAGTCTCTTTAGCACATAAATAAAATGGATGAAGCCATGGGCTTACTGGCACTGAATGTTTCTGACAGGCTCCTATTTCACGTGGAGAATTTGAACACTCCTCGGGCTATATGGAACAAGGTTGCAGATTTTTTTGGCACAGTTAATGAGTTCAGGGCACTTCAGCTTGATGCAGAATTGACATCCTTGTCTCTTGAAAGCTTTCCCACCATTGAAGACTTCTTGATGAAGTTCAATTCTCTCCATTCAGTTTTACAGGGATGTGGGAAGACCAAGTCAGATAATGAGTGTATTTTTTGATACTCTCAAATTTTCACAGATAGTTTTCAATCTTCTCCTCCACTTTCTATTCCACTATGGATGCTTTGGTCCCTCATTACACTATGCCTTCCTTTGAGACCTTCTGTGATCACTTGACTCAAGAGCAGTCAAAGATTCAAAAACTGGGTAGTTCTTCTGGCTTTATGAGCCATGCTTTGGTTGCCCACTCATCTTCACAGAAGTCAAAGCAGAAACAGGCACTACCATCTACTCCTCAGAAGGAGAAATCAAAGAATGACAAACCTTCATGTTCCTATTGTCAGAAGGGAACTCATGATGATTCACTTTGCTATCAGAAGAAGTTTGATGGCTATGAGAAATAGATTGCAGCTTTGCAAGCTCTCATTCAGAAGAGCACTATTTCCTCTCCATCCTCTTTTGGCTCATAGGGGTCTTCTTTTGAGTCTTCTGCCACATCGTCAGCTGGATAGGATCTTGGAAAGGGTCATGCATTCTGAGCTTCTACAACATCCCCTTCACAGGGCCCTTGGATACTGGATTCAGGTGCTTCTCACCATATGGCTTCTTCTCTGGAGATCTTCTCTTCTCTTGAGGCTTCTCCTATTCCTCACATTATCATGGGGAACAACACTTTTATGAAAATTTGTGGGAAAGGTACTGTAAGCATTCAAGATGGCACATTCAATGATTTATCATATGTTCCATCTCTATCTGCAAACCTTCTCTCGATTCATCAGATTACTCTCAGTGGGTCAGGGAAGACAGTTGAGTTCACGACACATTCGACCCTCATCCGGGATAGTGTGACAGGAGGCATTGTTGCTACAGGGACAGTTGATAATTCCACCAGTCTCTACACCTTCACACATTTTGGTCCACCATCTCCATTATTGGAGCTCAACTCTCCTCTTTCGTGAGAGCATCATGTGGTGCAGTCAGGTCACTTGAACCTCTGTGTTGTTCCTGAGACCACTGTTGTGACTGCCACACCACATCTTGTTGAGGTTTCTTCTCTTCGGCAGGACTCTTCCTCAGCACTGCCAGACCCTCCAGCTCCATTCATCAAGCCACCAGGTGCAGTTGTTGAGGATTCTACAGAGGACACTCATCTCCTCTATCATGATAGTTTCAGCACACCTGTCATACCACTTGCATTGGGGATTCCATTTCAGGATCCTCGTGTCTACTCCTTTGAGCATCAGCTTGGCCTTCCTGTGACACCCCATCTTTTGAGATTACCTCTTCACTTCTCACTGTCTTTCACTCCTTTGCATTGGAGTCACAGTGGTTTGTTCATTGATCCAGGGGTTCTTTCATTCTGGGGGGCTTTGGAGCCTCGACCCTCTCTCACGGGGGGGTTGGCAGCACACATTGTACTCATGGCTTTGAGAGAGTCTCTTGAAGTCATCCTTTGTCTTTTTCTTGCTTTTATATCTCTTTTTGGAGAGGAGTTTTTCCCACTGGGTTTTCTCCTTTGTCTCCGGTTTACAAAGATTTCCTTGTATTGGGTACCTGATCAGGCCTCATTGTCGGGACCCTCTTTTCCTGCTTTCATAGCTGTGCTAGGTTAGCTTACCTCCTGAGCTTCACTTAAGGGGGGGGATGTTAGAGTAATTAGTTAGTTTCATTACTCTTTTTTCACTTAAGCTATCTCTTAGGTGCATATAATTAATATTTTATATTAATTATATTGCACAACCTAGTTTTTCTATTTAGGGTTTGTTCACCTTTATAGGTTGAACTTTGCAATGTTTTTTTTCATAACTTAGGGAACAATATTGTGACTCTTCTTTTGACCATCTCTGAGTTCTGCTTTTTCATTCTCATGCTTCTTCTTTGTAACAAGTTATTTGCATGCAGGTGTATTTGGGTTCTGTGGATTTGCATTTGTCAAATCCTACATTTTCATCTTACCTTCCTTCCGAGTTGTATGATAAGATATTAACTAGATGGAATTATTCACTTCAAACTGAGAAACAGATGAGAGAGGAAACTCTCAGTCTTATTAAAGCTGACTACATGGTAGAACAAATAAATGATATTATGCAGCACTATGCCAAGAAATTTCCTAAGAAGGCACGAACACTGAACATCTTGCAAGGAAATATGAAAGAAGTGGATATAGAGAGCACACAAATATGCAATAAATTGCTAAATCCACTGAAGGAAATCCAAGATACTGAGGAAGAAATGGAAATTGAATCCACAATCGATACCAAGAGAGATCAACCGACCATATAACCCATAGATGTTGATGATGCAGATGTTAACAATATATTGGATGAAATTAATCAACTAATAACTAATATGAGTCGCCCATAGATCACCATAAATGACATAAATGAAGATGATCCTGATGATAAAGCTAAGGAAGATGAGATAGTCGGAGCAACTGAGACTTTAGATGAGAAAGACACATCAGAGGTCGCTCGAGCAAATGCACTAGGCCAGTTACCTATTTTGGTCAAGGAAATTGAAATTGAGACTAAAGAAAAGTAAAAGATACCCGAGAAGGTTGAAAATACAAATGAAGAAAAGGGTGAAGATCACAATAAAGAGACCGAGCATAGTGGGGGAACAACACAAGGTGATAAACCCAACGATTTCACTGATGCAGAAGAAAAAGGTGAAGGTAACATAGAGACTCCTAAAAAAATAGTAGATACTGTAACCACCTAAATTCGGTCTGTCGCAACTATGGACCCTATTTTCCCTAAGTGTGATCATACCCTCGATTTATGTCCAAACGACCCTGTTACTGCTTGGCATAATTCTTTTAATCAATTTAATGTCCTAGGTGATTTTTATCNCTGATTTATATTATCTATTATAGCCATACAATTCAAATCAATTTCGACCAATCAAATCAAATTAAAATCAAACATGGCTATAGTATTTAATTATAAAGGAATTAAATAAATCCCTATATCAAATAAACCACTTGCAATCAACCCCTTTCCCCTATCCTATTTAATTTAATTAAAATGGCTATAGTCCTCTAATTATTAAAAAGCAATTAAATTGTTTAAATAATTAAATCCTATATTTCTAAATGAATTAAATAAGTTTATTTCATTTATTAATATTCCCTT
>MU225240.1:9871304-9884302 GCA_018584345.1 Thuja plicata
TTTTAGGAATTAATTAATTAATCAAGTATGATGATCGATTAGGACCTAGGGTTTAGGTCAGATCAGTTCAAATTGATAATTGCCTATTTGATTTAGGACTTAGAATAATCAAGATTAGGGTTTCTTGATGAATTGTTGAGATTGGAGGTCTAGGGTTTAGGTGACCATTTTTAGGTGATTACATTTACCCCTCTTTGAATTGATGTGCGATCAGCGCATTGATTCAAAGACTTGTTAGCGATAAGACCCAGAATAGTTTGATTTGAAGCGATAAAACCATTCTTTTGAAGAAGAAGACCGACTTCAAGCTTGATTGGACGAAGATCGATCAAAAGATATAAAACATAATACTCAGTTTGATTTGAAGCGATGAAACTGAACATCTGTTAGGAACTCTTAAACCTTTTTGATTGGTTTGAATGAATAACCAGTTTGTTTTGAAGTGATGAAACTGATTACCATTAAGAGATTTGATTAGAAAGCAAATTGACTTGATTTGAAGTGATGAAGCCAATTTGATCAATGTATTTGGTTTCAATAATGAATAACCCGTATAAGACCGATCTTGTCTGGTTTCGAGTATATCCATCACTATATAAGACCATTGATTAGGTTTCCTTTGATTTAAGATGATCTCAACTTGATTTGATGCGATGAAGCTGAGATGCCCCAAGTGATGGGGTTTTGATTGAGGATGTGATCACTGGATTGTTGATGTCCTGATCCTGCCTCCTCGGGAGCAAAATTGAAATATGGCTAGGTGCCCCAATGATGAGAAGCAATTCGATTGATTTAGACAATTTAGGAAGAAACTAATCTGATTAGAAAGAGGTCCCACATGGTTAGGACAAAAGATGTACTTGATGAGAGGTCTGGTTTGACCAAGATTGACCAAAAGTAAGATACATGGATTGATTTAGAAGAAAAGCATGAAATATTTCTATTAGTTGTGCGAGTGGTCAAATTTAGATTTTGATTTCAATCCTGAAAATAAAATCAGGACAGTTGATTTGGCACGGGGTGTCATGACCACTTGACTATGAGAAGATTGATCGATTAGAATCTCAGATCCTTCACATTGGATAGAGATAAAGTTATTATGCTGATTTCAACACTATGCAGATGTAGATGCAGATGCAAGACTTAACATGAATGCAACCTAAGGTGTAGTCACTGAGCTTTAGCATTGAAAATTTTCATCATTGAGCATTTTTGGAACATCGGAGTCGATACAATCCTTACTGGTTCCACTGTGACCATAACAATATGAATATGACTTTCATCGGATAAGATATGGGAAACTAATGTAAGCATCGAGGCAAACAACCAAGATGACCTAAACATTGTTTCTAGTTGATGTTGCAAGAGTACACCAGTATCTAGGCATTCAAAGCCAAGATAACCATGAGTGCGTGCTTGTGTAAACAAACATATAAATAACAAATAAGGAAATAGTACTGACCTCACCTTGGTGTACAAATAAAGAGGATCGAGGGATGTGAGGCTTTCCACCTTAATGCAGGAGCTCTTATCACATACACCCAGTTTATTTGACGTTGTTGGATCATCGATACCACACCAACAAGTAGTAGACAAAGAAAAGATTAGCGAAATCAATGAAAACAGATAACATACAAATAGAAGTTCAACATACTTCAGCCATGTTCAAAATTTTTGAATGTGTATATGAATGAGGTGTTGAGAAACACCATTGTGCTTGTGAGTGCTTTGTGTTTGATTGCTATCAATCTGTCATTTACGTTTGGGATATCCAATCTGTGTTAAGAAACACAAATGCGTCCAAAGATAGTGTTAAGAAACACTATTGATGGTGTTGAGAAACACATGTTTGTGTCAGTAGTGAGTTGTCCTTCATAAATGACAAGATTACTGACTCTGGTGTAAACCAAAGATGTAATCAAATTGGGGACCCATGCCGCTAGTAGAAAATGATGATAATTGACTTGAATCATGCGGTGAGGACAAATCCAATTTGATTGCCCCCAGGTTATGACTCTGGATTGATTTCAAGCCCGGAGGGTTCTCAGAAGAACCAGAATGTCACGAAAGTGACTGAAAGATATGTACAAACTGAAGCAAAGGATTGCCAAGACTAAGCATTGATAGATGGAGTGCTGAGTACAAGAGGCACCTATTTACCTGGTTTTCACCTACTTGGCATAGATTCTATTTTTGCTACCATGGCGCCTATTTACCAGGTTTTCACCAAGGCACTTTTTCTTCTTTTTCAATTTTTTTTGTATTTTTCCATTTTTTTGATTGATACATCAAGGCGCCTATTGCTAGGTTTTCACCAAGATGATCATTTTTTTAGGACTTTTTCCAATTTTTAGATTTTTTCAGGATCATTTTTCACTTTTTAGATTTTTTCAAGATATTACTATGTACATGGTGTTGATCACCATGAATGCCTTAGGTGTAGAACTTCTTCAGATGGAGAGTGTTTATGGGTTCTCGAAGCAGATCTCCTTCAGGTGTGGAGAGTCAATAGGATCTGGAGTCGAATACTACAGTAATGATATAAGGACCCAGCCAGTTGGGTTCAAACTTCCCCTTTTGTTCTCTATGTGATTGATTACGGGGATTTTCTCTCAACACAAGGTCTCCCACCTGAAGTTCTCTAGGTCTGACTTTCTTGTTGTATCCTCTTGACATTATTTTCTGATAAAATCTGAGGTGATCAAAGGCCACTTTCCAACATTTGTCCAGTAGCTCTAGTTCTTGGAGTCTCAAAACTTGGTACTCTTCATCTGGTACAAGTTTGCACAAAGAAACCCTAAGAGATGGGATTTCTACTTCTAGGGGTAAGACTACTTCTGCCCCATACACCATTGAAAATGGGGTTGCCCCTGTAGGTGTTTTGATGCTCGTTCTGTAAGCCCATAATGCAGGATTGATCTACAGGTGCCAATCTCTTCTAGATTTGTTAACTGTACGATGTAAGATTTTCAACAAATTTTTATTTGAGGCCTTAGCCTACCCATTACGTTGTGGGTAATAGATTGAAGAACACTGTTGTGTGATTTTGAATTTTTCACACAACTCATCCATAATGTTGTTCTTAAATTGACCTCCATTGTCAGTGATGATGGAGGAAGGTATTCCATAGTGACAAATGATGTAGTTAAGAATGAATAGCGAGACCTGTTGTCCTGTCACTTTAATGAGTGGGACCGCCTCAACCCACTTGGTAAAATACACAGTAGCTGTGATAATGAACTTGTGTCCATTAGAAGATGAGGGGTAAATCTGCCCATTGTTGAAAGGGCCAGTGTGTTACAAAAGGAATGAGCTCCCTTGTTGGAGCATGTATAAGATTGCCATGCAGCTAACATTTCTTACAAGTCTTTGCGAACCTGATAGCTTCTTTCTCCATATCTAGCCAATAATACCCTGCTCTAAGCAGTTTTTGGGCTAGAGTCAGACCATTAGAATGAGAACCACAAATTCCTTTGTGGACTTCAGACAACGCATGTTTAGACTCTTCTTTTTCTAGACACCTAAGTAAAGTACCATCTAATCCTCGCCTATACAAATCATTGGCCACAAGAACATACCGTGAGGCATTGTGGATGAGGTGTCATTTTTCATTTCTAGTTAGTCCATCAGGAATGATCTGATGGCACAGGTAAGAGTAAACATGGTGATAACGGGAGGATTCATGTTCAATGACTGAACAAACCATTTGGGAGTGAGGGGATTTGTAGGAAGGGAAATGGATTTCTTCCACCAGGAACTCATAGCAAAAATTGTCCTCTTGTTGCTGCGAAGAAGCTAGTGTAGCCATGGCATCAGCTGCTCTGTTCTGTACCCTTGGGACTTGTTGAAATGTGATGTAAGTGAAATATTTCTTAAAGTCATCAACCATTCATTTATAAGGCATGATTTTTTCATCCTTAGTTTGGTATACATCATTGATTTGGTTGATTACAAGTTGAGAGTCACCATGGACATGTAACTCTGAAACATTCCATTCAAGAGCCAGTTTGATTCCATTTACCAATGCTTCATATTTTTCTATGTTGTTGGTACAAGGAAACATGAGCTTGTACACCTTTAGAATGGAATAGTTTTGAGGAGTCAGGAAAAAAATCCCTACACTTGAACCTTGTTGTGTGAATGATCCATTGAAGAACATTTTCCAGTATCTATGAGTGATGTGCAAAATAGATCCATCTGGGAACTCAGCATTGATTGGTTCTTCATCATGTAGTGGAGCATCAGCCAATTAATCTGCGATTGCTTTCCCTTTGATTGCCTTATGCTCAATATATTCTATGTCAAATTCACTAAGAAGCATAGCCCACTTAGCCAATCTTCCAGTGAGGGTAGCTTTACTTAAGAGATACTTCAAAGGGTCAATTTTAGCCACTAGTTTGATTGAGTGAGCCAACATATAGTGACGCAATTTCTGAGCTGCAAAGACTACTGCTAGGCATGCTTTCTCGATCATAGAGTAGTTCATCTCATAGGACACCAATGTTCTACTGATATAGTATATAGCACGTTCTTTCTTGTCTTCATCTTCTTGCACTAGCAGTGCCCCAAATGATGTTGAGGTAGCTAAAATGTACAAAATCAATGGTTTGCCTTGTTGAGGTGGCATGAGTACTGGCGGGTTTTCCAGGTATGTTTTGATTTGAGTGAAACTCTTGTCACATTATTCACTCTATTGATAAGTAATGCCCTTGCGCAGAGTCTTGGTAAATGGTTGTGCTCTATTAGCCAACTATGAGATGAACCTTCTGATAGACTGGATTCTCCCTTGGAGTGTTCTCATTTGACTTATGTTCTTAAGAGGTGACATTTCAAGTATTGCTCATACCTTTTCAGTATCAACTTCTATGCCTTTACCTGAAATAATGTAACCCAACAGCTTGCCAGAGGTAATACTGAATGCACATTTCTTAGGATTCAACCGTAATTTAAATTTTTCCATCCTGTCCATGATTGGGCCTAAATATTGTAGGTGCAGAGATCATTTTGTTGTTTTAGCAAGGGTATCATCCACATAGTCTTCCATGGTTTTGTGCATCATATCATGGAAGATAGTTGTTACTGATCTCTGATAGGTAGCTCCTATGTTTTTCAAACTGAAAGGCATGACATTACAATAGAATGTTCCCCATGCACATGTGAAAGCCGTCTTCTCTTGATCCTCTGGGGCAATCTTGATTTGGTTGTACCCGAAGAAACCATCCATGAGAGAATTCATTTCATACACTGTAGTCATATCTACAATCATGTCAATGTTAGGCAAAGGAAAGTCATCCTTTGGAAATGCTTTGTTGAGATCCCTAAGATCAGTGCAGACTCTGATAGATTTTTTTGGCTTTGATACTCGTACGATGTTGGATATCCATTCTGCATAATCAAGAGCTCGAATGAATCCAGCTTTGAGTAAATTTTCCAGTTCAGCCTTGATAAGTAATGCAACATGAGGGTGCATTTTTCTGAGTTTTTGTTTTACTAGTTTTACTCCAGGAGCTATTGAGAGATGATGCATGATAAGATCTAGATCTAAACCAGGCATATCTGAGTATGTCCATGCAAATTTTATCTTCTTCTCTTTAAAGAATTCTATGAATTCCTTTAGCTCTGCTGCAGACAAAGATTTAGCTACATGAATGATGTGTGGATGTTCCTCTGTACCAATATTCACTGGTTGAGTTGGTTCTATGAGCATTGATGATCATTCCTATAAATGACTAGGCAAGACATCAAGAATCCTATCCTCAGGCGCCTCAGAGAGGTTTTCACCTTTGGATGCATCTTTTCTTTTTATCATTTTGGGTTTTGAAACCGCCACAATGTGGTTTTCACCTTCAGAACCTTTTCTTTTTCTCATTTTAATCTTATAACTGAGATACTTGATGTCCGCTTCATTCATGCTCACAGTAGGTTCACTGGTGGAAGAAGTGACAGGTTCATCGGTGTTAAGATAGCAGGCTAAAGCATAGTCATTGGAAAATGTAGGCATTTCAGCAGGTTGTCCTTGTAAGGACCAATCAATGAGTTCAGGATGCATTAGTGGCAAAGGTTCACTGGGTTTGAGGGCATTCACGATATGTTCATCATAGACGTCGACTGTTAAGTAGAGTCCTAAACCTGAAACTTGTATAGATGTGTTCAAATCAGAAAGAGCCCTAACGACATCATCAAAGCCCATGTCAGAAATAGGAGGTCCTAATTCATCCAATCTAACCTCTAATCCTTCACCTACTTCATGCATGGTATCCATCTTTATGTCTAAAGTGCCCTCTGAAAGACTGTCAAACTTGTATTCATGGGAGTCTGTTTCATCACTTAGTTCCATATCCAGGACATGAGTGAAAGCTACTCTTTGCCCCCAATTTGGATGAGTTCTACCTAAAAACTCTACTATGGTTAGAATCCATTCTTCTGTATCCAAATCTTGTTTAGATTCAGTAGTTTCTGACTGATTAGAAGTTATTGATGATTCCTCTAGAACATGCTCTTTAGTAGCATTGACCTGGGGTGTACCTTCATCAAATAGAAGAGCCAAAATATTTGGAGGAATGGGAAAAGGATATACATCTTCTACATCAGAATCATCTGAATCATCCCAGTTGCCAGTGGGTGTGTCAGTGCTTTCTACTGTTGTGTTCTGTTCTTCCAGAACCTGATGTCCCTTTCCTTTATCTAAGTGATTCTTTTCTCTTTTTTCTTTCTTGGATAAGAACCCTAGAATCGTTGTGTCTCTAGGTCATTTGTAGTCAGTAGAGATAGGTTCTTTAAGACCATTTTGATTAGGTCCAATGGGTCCTTTACCCGAATAACCCATTTTACAAGCCACCTTATACCCCACACCAAATTTTTATGGGGGTATTACACATTGTTCAACTTCAGTATCTTCAGGTTCTTTATATAACCAAGCCAGAATGACTCTTTCCTCCTGTTCATATTCTAATGGTGTGTTGGCTTTAACAAAGGTCTCATCATAGATTTCTTGGGATGTTATTGGTTTCATCTATTTTGACGGTTTTCCATAAGACCTAGGTGATCTGGGAAGAGATGTGAGTGACAGTATGGGTTCTACTGTGTATCCACCCACACCTATGTCCTTTATCTTGAGGTTATTTTCCATTTCCTTCAAATAAATTTGTAGCTGATTCAGAGTTGGATGCCTCACTATTATGTGAGACAAGGGTATCTGCTTCTTGTCTTAGTGCGTTACAGGCATAACTAGTGTCTACGAGAACAGTGACTTCTACACCATTGAATGGGAATTTGATGCATTGATGGAATGTTGAAGGCACTACCTGCATCTCATGGATCTAGGGTCTTCCCAATAGAATGTTGTAGGCCAGTGGGAGATCTAGAACTTGGAAGGTAACATCCCTCTCAATAGGACCTATGCAGATTGGTAAAGTTACGAGACCTTTAGAAGATCTTTCTTGTTCATCATATGCCTTGATAGTGATTTTATTTTTAGGATCAATGACGTTCTCTGAAAGGCCTAGTTTCTCGATCAACCTATATGTGCATATATTCAACCCTGCGCCTCCATCTATCAAGACTCGTCTAACACAATGTTTATGGATCAAGACTTTGACATGCAAGGGGAGATTGTGTAGATGACTTAAAGAGTTGTCATCTTCTTCTGAGAATGATAGGTAATGTGGTGAGGTCAAGTGACCCACCATGGATTGAAACTAATCCAGATCCAAGTCCTTAGGGACATTGGTAGTTGATAGCACTTTATCCAGGACCTCTTTGTGAGATGGAGAGAGTTTGAGAAATTCAAAGATTGAAATCTGGGCAGAGGTTCTCTGTAATTGCTCGATGATGCTATAGTCCACAGTATTGGACGAAGTCAGTTGTTTGGACTATGAGACTTTAGAGGTACCCATAGTAGTTTGTTTTCTAAGAGGTACCTAGGATTTGGATAGTGATGGTTTATTGGAAGTCGATGAAGGGTTTGAAGATCCAAAACCCCCCAGGGTGACTTTTGCTTGCGCTTGAGGCACTGCGTTGGCCGATCAAGACTCTTTCTCTTTCTTCTTGACGATGATGACATTGCAATATTCAGAATGAGATGGCTCAAGCATGTTGATGACATTGTAGTCACTATTAGAATAAGTGTGATTGATTTGAGTGCCTTTCTTAGAAGTTTCTCCTTTGTGATGGTCCAGGAAAGGATCTTTGAATGCCTTATGATCAACATTCTTGTTGTGATTATCAACCAATTATCTCGTTATCAATGAGATCTTGGATCTCATGTTTGAGTCTCATGCAATTTTCTATCGTGTGTCCTTTGTTTCTATGGAATTGACAGAAATCATTGTCTCTCCACCATTTAGGTTTGATATCTGGATCATATGGTTTGGAGTTATCTGGCAATGTGAGTAGCTTGTTTGCTAGTAGAGTTTTAAGTGTAGATTCATAGGACTCACCTAAGGATTCAAAGTCTCATTTATGTTTAATCCATGGTTTTTCTTTCAACAAACCACTGGTCCCTTTAGAAGATGATAATTTAGTGGTATTTTCAGCAGTTTTTAGGGCCTTGGAGCCACTTGTCAAATTGAAGACTGCTGGTTTTGACTGGGGAGCAGAGTAATCGACTACTGCATCATTTACCACATGCTTGTTTTTGTTCCAATGTTTAGATTTTTATTTGGAACTAGAACCAAACTTGGTTTCCTTGTAGAGGGCAATGTCACCCTTTTTAACAAGCACATCTTCTATTTTCATCGCATTTTCCACCATTTTCTCGAAAGAGGGTGGACATTGCATCTGAAGAAGGTAGTTTAGTTCTAGAATCAGAACACTAGAAAAAATATCCATCTTTTCAGATTCAGGCACGATGCGTGGATATCTAGAAAACATCTTTCTCCATCATTGAAGAAAGGTCAGAAAGGGTTCTCCTGTGTTTTTCTTAGTGTTGCATAAATCAATCATCGTCACAGGATGTTGGATATTATAAGAGTACTGTTGCAAGAACAAATTTATCAGTTCATCAAAAGTTTTTATACCAGTGGGTAACTTTGAGAACCACTCCATAGCTTGGCCACTCAAACTCTGAGGAAAGAGATGCATAAGATATGTCTCGTCATGCATAAATTTTGTACAAAGAGCACATAATTCTCAGATGTGATCTTGTAGATCAGAGTGACCATTATACTTATCAAACCGTGGTATTTCAACCCCGCGTGGGAATGGAGGCAAGTACAAATATTTGTCAAAAGGAAAAGGACAGATTATGTTTAAATAAAAACTTGTGTTGGGCGTTTCTTTTTCCTTTTGGAGTTTTTGTAATTCCATTTGCATAGCTTGCATTTGTTTAGTTATGAGTGTCATGGGAGTTTCTTCTTCCCTAGCAGTGATATCCTCAGCTTTGAAGTGAGGTGGAAGTTGAGCACCTTGCTCTGCTAGATCTAGGAAATATTGTTCCTTATCTCGATTTATGATTGTTTTCATGATTTTTACAAACCTCTTATCCTGGAGACATTCATCAATCTCTTCCTCACCAAGGTCTGATGGACTCGAGGAATGTTTACTAGTGCGATGGTTGGTACCATTAGAGAGGTCTCTTCATCGAGAGCTGCCTCTACCTTGTCTTTCTTTTGACATCTTGGGACTAGGTAACTTGTCCTCTGGGGATTGTGATCTAGGAGGAATTCGAGAATCTCCCTCAAAGATAGGGTTCTCTCCAAACAAGGAGTTGTTTTAGAATGGGAAACCCTAGTTGTCTTCTTTGTGAAATTCTTTAAAATGACTTCTAGTTTGTACAGGCATAAGATAAGTTGATTCGTTTGACTGACACCGTAGTGAAATCTAAAGTGTTGTCTAAGTCCAAGACCAAAGAGACCAATAGATAAACGTCCAACTGAGGATGGAGATAGCGAAGACTCTGATCTTGAGTCAAGGTTAACGAACCTGCTCTCACAACCCAGAATAAGGACAGTGCAGACAAAGATGATAAGTTTGAATAAAGGACTTAGTCAATTGGACAAGCGTAATGACATCAGATTTCAAGACAGTGATAGGTTGGACTAACAACAGATTGTAGTTGCAATGTGAACTAATAGAAGCATTATGACAGTGCAAATTTCAGAATAGAATGAATGTAGTAGCATATATTGATGGAAGACAAAGTTTTGAAACCAATTCGATAGAATTTCAACAGAGTTTCGACAGGATTGTTGAAGTTTCAAATGAGACAAGATAGACAAATATCCAAAGTGTATAGTTTCTGGATTGTTGATCATTGTTGTTGTTGTTGTTTCAAGTGAACACTCACACCAAACACATCAAGAAGATTGTTTGTTGTGAAAAGAAAATAACATACACACCACAATCATATGATAGCCAGGCAATATCTGTTGAGTTCCCACTTGAACCAAAGTTCAGCCACGTCTACTCATAGCGGACAACTTAGAAGCTTGGAGGCACGGACTCCTCCTTACATGTGCACTCACTTCTCAGGAACACCAAGGTTTGAATCCCAAGGGTAATCACTTCCCAAGGGACCGTTGTCTCTACTAAGAGCCGTGAAAGTGTGGGACATCATAGTCGGTCTCTGACCTTCCACGCCAACAGATAGAGGGATTTTGGATACTAGAAAAAAGTTTGTAGTAAGGATATCCATTCAGGTGGTTGTGATCAAGTCATTTTCCTAATTAAGGGGGCTCTCCCGATCCTTTCAAAGCAAGGTTTTCACCTTAACAATGTAGGAAATTTAATGCACCACTAGGGTACTAGAGGAGATTTTGGTTGCCACAACGAATTCACACCTGTCCACTGTGAGACTAATCACAGTGACATTTTTTGTATACCGGTTTGGAAGGGCTTGGCTTTATCCTATTACCGGTTGGGCAATCCACTCTCACCAGCTCTGTTAAAGCACTCAGGAGGTAGCCACACTAAAGGATTTGTATGGATTTCTCTTTCACCCAAGATCCGTGAAGGCAAGGGGAGAGGATACCTCCATGCAATTCCTAGGATTTACAAAACTAAAAGACACTTCAAGCAGAATGACAATAATGTTTTTGGATTTCTGATCATCCCAAAAGGGTGAGAGCATAGTTTCCTGACATCATTTTCATTCCTAAAACAACAAACAAATGTTCATTTTAATAAGTCCTGCATGTGGGTTCCTATTTTAAGAAATTGAAAACAAGATGCAAGCACGCTATTTTGCGTTCTATCGATCAATGGCAACCTACAAAACCAATTCGTGAGTATTTTGAGTTTTAGACTTCTTGAATAACATTCTGCAAACCACTGTTAGGTTGTATGCAAAAGATAATCACATGAACATCAAAGCCAAAGATTAGTCCATATTATCAAAATCCAAAAATTAGAAAATAGATTACATTTTCAGAAAGTACATAGAAAATCATGCGGTTTCAAAAAAAATTCACTGAAAAAGGTGATCGTATGAGCCCGTACAAGGCTCCAGAAGCTGCAAAAATGAGGATTAGACAGATGCAGTTACCAAAAATAGTGATTTTTGATAAATCCAGCAAGCAAAAATAGAAACCAATTCCACCACGATAATCCTTGCAAAATTCTACCCCAAATAAAAAAAAATGCACTAAAAAAGGAGCTAAAATAAGCAAGATATGAGCTTTTGAAAACAAACTGCAAATTGGAAAAGCTCGCTGGTGAAGGCTGGGAAAATTCAAACCTCGGCTGATGTCAGCATGTCAGGAGGTTAAATTTGATGGGCTGTAGGCTATCGCAAAATGCAAATACCCTACAAAATGACATTTTGGCACTTGTCAAATTTATGACAAATGTGAACTCTTGCGTGGCATAAAAGGTGACTAGCTGCTTGCATGGCAGATGTCATGGCTAATGTGCCACATGTCTACTTGTGACTTTCCCATTTAGAGGGCTGTTGATGAGTTGGCCACTGGTGGCAGGAAGGAGGTTGGGTGGCGGAGCCCGTTTGGAGGGCTGTCGGCGGGGGAGTTTTTGCGGGTTTGGAGAGGCCGAGCGGTGGGGGAAGGCACCACTATGGAGATGTAGGCGGGAGGGGAGGAATTTGGGAGGCGCTGCAGTGGAGGCAGTGCGGGGTAGGGTTTGGAGCAGGTGTGGGGTAGAAGCCGAGGGGAGAAGGGAGGCGGGCTGTGGTGGAGGGTTTCAGAGGTGGCGGCTGGGGTTTGAAGGTGGTGGCGTGGGGAGAATGGAGGCTGCATATGGGGAGGCGGGGAGAAGGCAAGGATGAAGGGAGGCAAGGGCTGGTGGCATAGAGGAGTGGGGAGGGGATGAAGCGGTGGAGGAGGGAGCAGTGGGGGGAAGTTTGGTGGCGCGGTGGTGTGGGGTTTTAATCCCACATGCACCGCGTTTGGAGATAATGCATTGTATTTATAAAATGACAAACCATACCATATCAAAGCGAAGGGCTAGGTATTGTAAATTTATGCTTCAATGTTGGAAGTTTAAACGTGACATATACATGGTTGTAAGCCACAAATAGAATAATACCAGACAATAATAAACTCGACTATTATATTTTATTGAAAGATATAAAAAATTTCTTTAATATGCATGCAGTGAAAACTTGCAATAGACAGATGCCTCAATTTGCGTGTTGAGGCCGTACGGTCTGCTCGTGCAAAAAAAAATTGCCACAGATTTAATTTTGTCCAAAGGTAGGTGTGTTTATAGTTATTTTTAACTGAAACGATGTTCCAGATGCAATGGTGGATCCAGATTTTGGTCAAAATGAACATAAAATAGAATTAAAGAAATAATTTACTAATGAGGCCTGAAATTGATTTTCAGCCCCACGGTGGGTGCCAGAAATGTGTTAGCTAAATGTGGGCCTCTGATTTAGCAGTACACTTCAACATGGTCATTATACTTCAGCTGCATACAGGAATGAATATGGATTTATTCATCCTGCATGTCTGAAAGAGTTGACCTGTTGCCTTCTAGAAGGCAGGAGTATGAGCTTGCTCTCAGGTCATTGCAAGCTCAGTGACTACACCGAAGACCTAAATGAA
>MU225240.1:9890769-9904661 GCA_018584345.1 Thuja plicata
TTTCATTCAATAAAGCAATTCTAAATAAAAAAGAATTCAATTATCTCACATGTTGAAAACTTTAATTAAATAAATGAATTAAATATTCATTTATCTTCAAAGAGATAACTCCAATCAGATCACATGGACTACTCAACCCATCTCTCCAGTCCACATGGGTAACTTCGCCCACCTTTCCAGTCCACATGGGTAACTTCACCCACCTCTTCAGTTCAAAAAGGTAACTTAGAATTAGCTCTTCAGTCAACCAAACTCAGTCTCCTCTTTAGAAATTGAAGAGGTGGAGTTTACTGATGGCTTCTCCAGTTCCCTTTGATCTCAACCGTTCATCTCCCTATCTATGGGATTGATGTCAACCATTCATTTCATCCCCAATTCCTATATAATAAACCCTTCATAACCATTTGAAGGATCCAGGATTTCAAGCTCTCGTGCACCATTACTATGTTAGTTTGGTTCTAGCATTCAAGCCATCTTGCGATCACACACACACTTCAATTAGAAAATTATCAACACTTCTCAAGTCATAGATGCTGCCCACACCAATACTGAGCATCAAAAACAACATTTCGGGAGTAGAGAGAGACAATAGAAACTTCAAGCACTTTGGGGTTTGCATTCATTTGTTTTCCTTTATTTGCTTGTACATTTTATTGGCTATGCTTCAAGTTATTCATTTTAGTAGTATTTGTGTATTGGATTTATATCATTTGTAAAACCTTTGCTACTAACCCTTGCCTTTGGAAAGCTTGGGAATCATGAATCACGAAAAGAGACATACATTTTGGTGAACCCGACATGAACTTACAGCCCGCGTGAAATTTGGTCATAACTTTCAAACCGCATGGAATTATTTGATGAAATTTTTTTTGCATGTTGACGCTGATCTAAGGAGGCCCCAATAAAAAATTTAGATTTTTCTGAGTTTTTTTATTTTTTATAAATTTTCTATGATATTTCATAAAAAATCATTTCTGGGCACAAATCAGAGTTTCTTTTCAAGAAAATTACATTTTTGGAAAGGTATTGAAATTATAGAGGGGGTTTATTCTCTATGATTTTAATTTCTATAAAATTATTTTGCAAAAATAACAGATCTTTTCAAACTAGTCTTTTATGATAAAATGGGTCCCTAGGGCACAAATTAAGGAATTATGATCTAAATTTATTTTTGCACGTATCATTTGACATAAGAAAGCTACAGTCCAAAATTTAGATTTTTCTGAGTTTTTTATGATTTTTTATAATTTTTTTATGATATTTCATAAAAATTTAATTTTGGACACAAATCAACATTTCTTATAAAAAAAGTTACATTTTTGGAAAGGTATTGAAATTATAGAGTGAGTTTATTCTCTGTGATTTTAATTTTTGTGAAATTACTTTGCAAAAATAACAGATCTTTTCAAACTGGTCTTTTATTATAAAATGGGTCCCTAGGGCACAAATTAAGGAATTATGATCTAAATTTTTTTTGCAGGTATCATTTGACATAAGAAAGCTATAGTCCAAAATTCAGATTTTCTAAAGTTTTTACGATTTTTTATATTTTTTTTATGATATTTCATAAAAATTTAATTTTGGACACAAATTAGCATTTCTTATCAAAAAAGTTACATTTTTGAAAAGGTCTTGAAATTATACAAGGACTTTATTCTCTGTTATTTTATTTTTTTTGAGAAATATTTTCAAAAAAAGAAAGATCTTTGAAAAAGTTTTCTTTTTGTGTGTTCTTTCTTGATTTCTTGGGGATTGAGAAAATGACTAATGGCTAAGAGGATAATCAGACACATACCAGGTGCTACAGCATTAAGAGCTGCCAGAAGGAGAACCATCAACTATCAATCACAAAAAAGGGCTATTCTCACAATCATAGCTAAAGATCAAAGCAAAGCACACACGAGGTACATTGATTCAATTAAGAGATTCACAGGTAAGTATAAAGTGACCATTAATTTCAGAAATCTCAACAATCCCAGAGTTTCCGGATATTCTGCTATTTTGGATTGAAAGCTTTCATTTCTGAAGATACTAAACACTTTGTTTGACAAGTAGAAATCGAGGAGGCAAGATAACAATACAACTTAAAATTCATTTACTTGTCGATTTGGGTTTAAAAAGAACAGTGCTTGTCATACATCTCACACCTCACATTTCAAAATTGGGCTTAAAATTGACGTGGGGACTAAAGTTGAACAAGGCAAAGAATTTCTCGATTTGGTGCATTAAAATTGAACAAGAAATTAACACCTACTTTTGGGCTTAAAACTAAACACTTGTGCTTGTGTGGTGGTGTAGCTTAGTTTACATTTTAAATTTTTGGAGCTTAATCGATTTACCTTGTGTCTTGAGTTTTGGGTGCACTTGCACAACCTGTTAGATTAAAAACCTTTATACTTTTTAGAAAGGCCTATCCGGGGAATGCACTTCTTCCTCGGAGAATGACGTTAAACCAGTAATCCTTCCGATCGGTATATAAACAAGGCATGAACCAAAGTTTTGTCTTATCTAGCCAAGCTCGAGCGAGGTGTGTTGATGATAGTCTGGATCAGGTGAATATCCTTAAGGAGCCAACGTGGTCAACTAGGCTCTTAAGTGAGTCACACATGTATAAATCGATTGGATAGACTCCAAAGAACCTTACTACAACCTTGATAATTAGAGGCCAACCCGTTTTACCTCCAAACAGATACCTTATTATAGTGCAAGGGGTTGCAGAATTTCCCCCCAAAGATTCCCAACATATGTGTCCCATGGTATTTGTTTAGTGAAAGAGATCTTCACTCTACGACAACAATACCTAGAAACAGAAAAAACACGGGCACCTATGTTGTGGACCTTCATGTCCTAGTAGTGTGACAATTGCTGTGTGAGCTAATTGACATTCAAGCATTGGGCCTATAACATTGTATTCTGAAGCCATTGACCTAGATTAATCTAGCTGTTCATTGTTGAGACCTCGTGATAACCTTGCAACTTGAAAAATTTGTAGAACATACACATTATCAGTCTTCATTCTTCAAAAACATAGTGTTTGTCGTGCTTGTTTCCTTGATCAATTTTTGAAAATGCAAAACAAAACATCCAAACTGTCAAAACAAGTCAAAAGTGTTAAAGTCTAGGGTTGTCAACGTCAACTGTCTTTCAAATCAGAAGCATTGTTCCAAAAAATCAAAATTGTCAAGTAGTGATACCCATCTTTTAGAATTTTTTTGAGATTGTTCCTCTTTTACCGCAATTGCCTGCGTTGTGCCGCAATTGAAGGAAGTTGGCCACAGTTTAACTATTTATTGCCGCAATCGACTATACACTTTACCACAATCGGTGGAGTTTTGCCGCACTTGACTAGAGATATTTTACACCTCTTTTAAACCTAAAAACCTTGAGAGAACTCTTCATTTGGTGTCCAAAACTAGTGTCTAACCCAGGAAAATGCGAAGAACATTTTATGAATATCTAAACATTAAAGATCATCCCTTCTCTGAAAAGCATGATTATTGTCAAAAATATTGTTAGTTCAAAAGCTCAAACTCGAAATACCTTGATCTCATCATATCAAACATCGTCATCTTTATCAAAGTGATTTTTTCCAAGGCAAAGGTCGACAAATCTTATCTTTTTACATCATCACCACTTTGAGATCAAGATATATCAAAATCTGTCCTTAGAATTACCCTTATCCAAAACATAACTTAGACTTCTTTAGAAAGGATATCCTTCTTTGTTTTCTTTATATCACTTGTTTTAGTTACAAAATCTAGACCACACTATGTCTCAAACACCTCATGGAGGGACTTACACAAGGTCAAAGGCTATAACACAACCTGATGAGTCATATATCAATAGATTCCCCACTTGGGAAACAAAGAGAGAAGACGCCCCCTTTGAAAACACCAGTTCTAATTTGTTCATTGAACAACCCCATGGGGTAGCTCTTTTCCAAAATGTCACAGAAGAGGAACTAGAGGATATAGAGACAGATGCTTATTCCACACAAGTAGTTGACGTTGTTGTAGAAAGGAATCCTGAACACTTCTTAGCCATGCTGATAAAGAAGGGAGTCAAACTCCCTGCTAAATTTAGTGTATCAACCATATGGCCTGAAAACCCTCTCACAGGTCAAAACACTACTCAGCCTCCTCAGATACTTCCTGTTGTCTCTCAAATCTTCCCACCATTGGTATTACCCACATTGACACAGATGATACCTAGTCAAACCAATAGCACAAACCAGGCCAACACATCTTCCACTCAAATCATGATAGGATCACAATTGAGTGCACCTATGGTTACTAGTATGCTCCCACCTTTGGTCACATGGCTGGGGAAATCAATCTCTCAAGCTATGCCTTCCATCACACCAAACACCAATTGTTCTAAAACTATGTCGCTGCTGCAGTCAACTAATACTAGCCTTGGGATCAACACCTCATGCCCACATGGATCCATCCCTACAGGTATGACTTACAGTCAATGCCCACCCAAGGCTACACATTTTCCCATTTTGACATCAATCCAACCTCTGCAACAACAACCCCAGCTTTAGTTTCCTCAAATCCAACCTCCGCAACAACAACCCAACAATAACAACCCCAGCTTCAGTTGCCTCATAAACAACCCCCGCAACAGCAACCCCAACTTTAGTTGCCTCAATTCTAACCTCATCAACAGCAACCCCAGCTTCAAACCCAACCTCAGCAACAACAATATCAACCCCAGAAGTATCAACCCCAGTTTCAATCACAACAGAAAAATGCATCAAAGCCCACCATGGGCTACTCATGCCCCCATTTCCAAATCACTCGGTGGGAAATCAATATCAAGTCCCCAGGATGAAATCCTATGTTCCTACTCAAGGGACATAGAGATGCAACCTCATACCCACTACAACACAAAGGAACATCCTCACACATCAACCTCAATATCAAACAAACATGTTAATGCAACAAATATAAACACTTCAAACCCAAATGATGGATATGCAAAATCAGGGGCAAACTAAATCCTACACCACAGAGGATTTATACCCATACCCCTTTGACCATTCTCTCCACATGTCTCCATTCCCAAATCACTTCTCGATAACAAAATTTGACAAATATAGGGGCAATACCAACCCTATTGAACATATCCGAGAGGTTTTTGCTAGTTGCGTCGAAGTTGCCCATGATGAGACATATTTAATGCGACTGTTCCCACAAAGCTTGGTCGGACCAGCAATGGAATGGTTGTCACATTTACCTCATGGCATTCAGTCTTGGGGTGAATTGGCTGAAAAATTCATAGCTCACTTTCATCATAAAATTGAGTGCAAGGTCAGCATCAAGGACCTTTGTAATATCAAACAGAAGGATGGAGAGTCTTTTATGAAGTTCCTACAGAGATGGAGGAATACAAAAAATCGTATAACATATGATGTGCCTGAACAAGACCTAATAGTCATGTTTGTTGACAATCTAATTGTAGACATGTCATTCACAACATAATTACAGTTAGCTCCGAACTTCACACAACTCAACAAATGAGGAGTTTGTTATGAGAAGAACTTAGTCAAATGAGGAATCCTTGCAGATCCAACGCAAATGAATACAAACAAAAATGCAATGGGCAAAGCTAAGTGGTGGAACAAAAACAAAAATGTCACTAGCGATGGTGTCATTGATGTGAAGATAGTCAACTACGCACAACCTAAGGTGTTACTGCAAGGTGCACCTGTGGCCAACCAACAACCCACAAGGCCCACTCAACAAGCATACACCCAAAACCAACCTCCCTCTATACAAGTGGTTGCTGTGTCAAATAGTCAACAACAGAATCAACGCAGACCACAGTTTCAATTCCAGCAACAAGATTTCACACCATTAGGAGAGCTGATAGAATCAGCTCTATGCAAATTGATACAATCAAACACTATCACTCTCCCTAAAATCAGGGAATTTGAACAAGATGCAAACAAACCAAGGTGGTATAATGACAAAGACTTCTGCGAGTTTCATTGGGTGAAAGGGCACAAAACATCTAACTATTTCTGTTTGAAACACTCTATCCAAGATCTGATTAACACAGGGGCCATCGATGTGACAATTACCCAAACCAAAGGCACAAATAATCACACTATCTTTTAATGATACCTTTCATGATCACAACAAGGGAAAAGCCTCCGGGTCTAGCAGACAGACAAAACAAGTCAACTATACATATGCCAACAATGATAATATTATTAATTACCTCAATCCTTCAGATAGCCATGTGGCTACAATCACTATCAAAGACCAAGGTAACAAATGTGCTGTAATAATGCATTGCACCAAAGTCGTCTTGCAAGGAGTACCATCCTCATCTACCGTATCTTCCAATCCTTAAGAAAACTCAGATCCATAGCCAAGCATAGTGGATCAACTAAAGTGCACACCTGTCTAGATGTCCATGTTTGACCTATTGCGCATATCTCCACAACATAAACTGGCACTTGACTAAGCCCTTCAGAATGAAGTTGTCCCAAGATACATAACACCAGAGAGCTTCCAAATGATGGTTAACCATATAGCTACTAACAAACATGCCACATTCACAAACTATGAAGTGCCACCGCATAAACCCCTGCATAATGATCCTTTACACTTACTGGTCCAGGTCCACAAAAGTGTTATCCGTAGGGTCCTTGTTGATGGTGGAGATGGGTTAAACATCTGTACTTTAAAGTTAATCTAGCAACTGGGCTATTCATAATCAATCATTGATGTCACAAGTAGGATAAATATAAGAGCTTATGATGAAGAGGGAAGGTCCTCTAAAGGTATTATCATTTTACCTATCCGTATTGGTCCAATGGTTAAAAACACTCCCTTCCAGATCCTAGATCTTGAGTTAGGATACAACATGGTACTAGGGAGACCTTGGATACATGAAATGCAAGTCGTACCTTTGACATACCATCAATGCATCAAGTTCCCACACCAGGGAGAGGAAATCATCATAGAGGGAGATCCCAATCCTTTCTAATACTGTAATGCGGTCCAAATTAGTAGTGATAACTAGGTACCCTCAAACCAAGATGCCAGCATCCCATCTTCTTTAGATTCAAATCCTAAGGATGTCACACGAACATCAGGAAAGATAGCCATTAACCAAGATGCGAGTATCCCATCCTCTTCAGATTCAAATCCTAAGGATGTCACATGGAAAGCGGGAAAAATATCCATCACCAAAAAAGGCTATGGTGAGTACAGATATGAAGAGGCTTTCACTATCACACACATGCCTCAGAGCCTGAGAACTTATGGCATGCTATAACCTATTATTATAATAGAAACTCCACAGCCTGTTCTATTCAGATGTCTACCCATAACCTTTGTCAGATGGGGAGACATAGCAGAAGAAAATCCATTTGAACAAGATATCAGTACATGGTTATACCAAGACCCACAAGAGACAATCTGACAAACCCTACCCCTGTCGAACTATGGTAATAGTTATACAATGTTATAAAGATTCAGGTATGATGGTACAACCAGCCTAGGGGAAAGACAACAAGGCATAACAAAATTGTCTCTCCCGCCAACCCAGAGAAACAAAAGAGGGTTAGGCTATGGGAAATAAAGAGCCGATCCTATAATCCAAGACATCCAAGTTGATTAGGAACAAATAGTAGAGATGCACCAGGGGCACAACACGGAACATGTCTTGATAAGAAACATACTAGCATAGTTGTTGCTTGCCGAAGAGGGAGCCACACAAACCCAAATAGACCTCCACATAGCAATCAATGATAACAAAGGAAGTGATACATCTAATGAGCATTCTATCGAGACTGACTCCCACGAGTATGAGTGAAGGTCCCTTCATGACTCTGAATGGTCGATCCCAGATTATTCCCCTCGGTCATACACTATCATAAACCTCAAAGACTTATTTGACCAACTATCCATTGTCGAACAACCCTGCATAGATAAGCATGTCATTTATCATTCCTCCAGTGGTGCATCCACATCACAACCCAGTTTTGTAGGAACCATATATGTAGTCCCTTTCAATCAGCTAGAGTGAAACAACCACGAAAGTATCTGTCTTGTACACCTAGAGCTAATAGAGTGGGATAAAAAAGGACCGCCTGATTTAGATGTCTTTGAGAATGATGAGGCTATTTTTGATTTCATGGGACTTAGGGAAGGCATGCCATCAGGAGACCACAAGTCAGGCTTCGCCATTGACCTCGACAGAGTGGCATATTTTGGGGAGGCAATTCCTCTTTCTAGTCCACAAGAGAAAAAAGAACAAAAAAGTGATAAAAAGTTAAAACAAGACGTATCTTCTAGCGAAAACCTCACTGAGGTGCTAGAAGATGGAAAGAAGGAACTCCTCCCCTTGATAGAGGATAAATCAGCATTACTAGCAGAAGAAATAGAGGAAGTGAATTTGGGAGATGACAAGAACCCAAAGAACATATACTTGGAAAAATCACTCACCCCTGAGGAGAGAGAATAGTTTATCAACTTCTTTAAATAAAGGATGATAAATTTTGCATGGTCCTACTCGGATATGCCAGGGTTAGATCTAGAGCTAGTACTACACCATCTCTCATTGCTACCCAATGCCAAACCTATCAAGCAGAAGCTAAGAAAGATGCATACCCATGTTGCATTGCTAGTCAAGGTAGAGTTGAAAAATCTCCTAGATGCCAAGTTCATAATACCAATACCATATGCATACTGGATATCTAACTTGGTGCCAGTTACAAAGCACAGTGGTTAGATACAGATTTGCACAGACTTCAGAGATCTCAACATATCTTGTCCCAAGGATGAATTTCCCTTACCCAACATTGATATGATAGTAGATCTAACCATTGGAAATCAAATTCTATCACTCATGGATGAATTTTCAGGGTATAATTAGATAAGGATCACACCAGAAGACCAACATAAAACAACTTTCACATGTCCTTGGGGCACTTTCTATTGGAACGTCATGTTGTTTGGTCTCAAAAATGCTGGCGCGACATATCAAAGGGCTATGACACTTATATTTCATGATCTCATCCACAAAACAATGGAAGACTATGTGGACAACATACTAGCCAAGTCAATGCTTCGCAAGGATCATCTACAAGTATTGGGACCAATCTTTGACAGAATGTAGGAATTCAAGGTCCGTCTAAACCCAAAGAAATGTGCATGTAGTGTCACAACAGGAAAGCTACTGGGGTTCATAGTGTCACATAGAGGCATCGAAGTAGACCCAGAGAAAGTCAAAGCAATATTGGATATGCCTCCACCATCAAACTTGAGGCAACTAAGAGGGTTACAATTAGGAAGGCTGCAATCAATTAGGCACTTCATAGCTAAGCTAGCAGAAAAGTGCTACCCATTCCAACATCTACTACACAAAGACGTCAAATTCATATGGACCGAGCAATGCGAACAAGCATTCCAAATATTCAAGGACTACCTCCTCAAGTCTCCTATATTGGTGCCACCAGTCCAAGGTAGACCATTGCTTCTATATATCTTAGCAACGGAGTCAGCATTAGGTGTACTCTTGGAACAGCATGATGATGTAGGTAAAGAAAGGGCCATCTACTATCTAAGAAGAACATTGGTTGGATATGACCTCAACTATATGCCAATTGAAAAGTCATGCCTTGCAGTTTTCTTCACTTCCCAGAAGCTGAGACATTATATGTTGAGTCACCAAACAAAGTTGATCGCACATATTGATCCTTTAAAGTACCTCCTAAGAAAAGAAACATTCATTGAATGACTTGCAAAGTGGGTAATGATCTTAAGTGAGTTTGACATTGAGTACGTAGATAGAAAGGCCATGAAAGGGAAAGTGATCGTGGATCAACTAGTAGAGGCACCCATTCAGGACCATTAGCCTATTATTTTTTACTTTCCTAACAAATCTATTATGACACTACAACTAGCGATCGAGGTATGGAAACTCTATTTTGATGGGTCATGCATGAACCATGGTGCGGGGGCAGAGATAGTGCTTATCACTCCAGATCATGATACAATTCTAAAGTCTTCTAGACTCAACTTCCCATGCACAAACAACAGAGTAGAATATGAAGCACTGGTCATCGGTCTAAAGATAGCAATTCGATGGAGAATCAAGAACCTTAAGGTCTTTGGAGACTCGTAGTTGGTCATCGGTCAAGTCAATAATGATTATATGACCAAAGATGAGAAGCTCATACCATACAGAGCACAGATGGAAACACTACACACCAAGTTCCATTACATCTTCTTTGAGAAAGTCCCACAAGCACAAAATAAAGCTGCAGACATGATGGCTACCATAACATCATTAATTGATATGCCAGGAAATAAAACAAGATTCTAGTTTCTAGTAGAGAAACTCTTGGTGCCATCACATCAAGCATCCATCACAGAATCAACATGCATCCTTTTTGGTCCTAAAAACCCATGGTACCAAGATGTATATAACTACCTCCAAAATGGTGTCTTACCTCCCAACTTGTCTAGGAACTAGAGAAAGTCCCTCATCCGCTAAGCCTCTAGGTATACCATCCTCTCAACTACTTTATATAGATGAAGTCTAGACAGAACACTACTATGATGTCTCACTTCCATAGAATCCCAGAGAGCTCTGTACGAGGTACATGAAGGAATTTATGGAACCCACAAAGGTGGCAACAACTTTGCTAAGAAGATCATCCACATGGGATACTATTGGCCCATAATAGAGATAGATGCACAAAAACATGTACAAAGGTGTAGACAGTGTCAGAGTCATGGAGACCTCATCCATGCACCAGCCTAGGAACTAAATCCTATCACATCACCATTGCCATTTTCCATGTGGGGATTTGACCTAGTGGGAAAAATTATACCTTCTTCAGAAAATGGACACAAATACATCATAGAAGCGATAGAGTACTTCACTAAGTGGGTGGAAGAAATTCCCCTCACTTACATAACTAAAAAGAAAATAGCAATGTTCATACTTAACCACATTATCTGTCGATACGGGATCCCTCAAACTATCCTGACAGATCATGGTACACCTTTCCAAAACAAGGATGTTGAAGAGCTATGCAAATAGTTCCACATAAAACAAGGGTTCTCCTCATTTTTTTATCCTCAAGGGAATGGCCAAGCCGAAGCTACAAACAAAAAAATCTTGAAAATCTTGAAGAAAATAGTGAATGAATCAGGGCGAGACTGGCATTTACAGCTTAGTCCCACATTATGGGCATACAAAACTAGTGTGAGAACACCTACAGGAGCCACTCCTTTCTCCCTAGTCTATGGATCAGAGGTAATATTACCCCTCAAAGTGGAAATCCCATCCCTAAGGATATCATTAAAGAACCTAGTTTCAGATGAAGACTACATAGTAGCAAGGCTCAGTGAACTGGAGTTACTAGATGAAAGAAGGCAACATGCCTTCGACCACTTACAAGGCTATAAAAACTGCCTTAGAAGAAACTATCACAATAAGGTGAAGCCATGAAAATTTGAGCTAGGAGACCTTGTCCTCATGGAAAATTGAAAGAATCAAGCAGAGCGAGTCAAACCTGGAAAGTTTGAGCCTAACTGGCTAGGACCATTTGTCATTGTCAGCTCTACTCAGAGTGGGGCATTCATACTGGCAACACCAGAAGAAGATTATCTCCCAAGATACATCAAAAACATGCACCTCAAGAGGTTTTACCCTTGAGGTCTCTATGGTTAAGGCACCTCTCTACATATCCATAAAATACGAAAAAAATTAGAAAATACAAAATGTTACCTTGGTGAAAACTTGGCAAACAGGCGCCTTGGCGACAATAAAAAAAATCAAAAAGAAAAAAAAGTAAAGAGAAACAAAATCGCTCTCTTAGTGAAAACCTTACAAACAAGCACTATTGAGTAGGTACCTTGGTGAAAACCTGGCAAACAGGCACCAAGTGTTCAAATCTAGCTTCACCATCAATGAAATCTAAAGCTTGAGCACATTTCAAATGCAAGACTGACTACCCAAGCTATATACAGAAGCACATTCCCCTCTAAGCACCAAGCACTTACCCATGGTTATTACTGGTCCACCAAACTAGGGGGCAATTCTAAATGTCCTGAAAAAATTGAAAAAAATCGAAAAACTCATCAAAAAGTCCTAAAAAGATCAAAATGTTCTGAGAAAATCAATCTTCATAAAAAAACATTCAAAAAATTGCAAAATCCCAAGCTATAAATCTAACTCGATTATCAAGAGAGAAAAGGGTGATCATAGCCAATCAATCAAATGTCACAATCATGAGCTTTGTGAATCAGCATGGGGCTCATCTGACACAGCTTTATCAATCTATCAAACCTATCAGCAAGCAACTGGCGACCAAGCCAATCTATCAATTGTCACAATTATGAGCTTTGTGAATTAGCATTGGGCCTATCTGACATAGCTTGATCAGCTACCAAAATGATCACAATCAATCAAATCAATCATTTTATACAGTGATGGATACGCTCAAACTAGATAGGTCAGTCTTATATGAGTCATCTATTACTGAAACTAGACACACTCAAGCAATCAAGCAAAACATTCAAAAATGTCACAATCATGAGCTTTGCGAACCAGCATGGGGCCCATCTAACATAGCTTGATCAGCTGCCAAAATGATCATAATAAATCAATCAAATCATATCAATCATCTTACACAGTGATGGATATGCTCAAACTAGACATGTTAGTCTTATATGAGTAATCTATTATTGAAACTAGACACACTCAAGAAATCAAGCCAATCAAGCCTATCCAAAGAGTCGAGCCAATCAAGAGAATCCAATTGCATCAAGGAACCATCCAAAAATGTTGACTAGGTCAGTTAGTCGGTCAGATATCAGTTTATATTTCGTGGTTATGTTCTTATGCTACTCCAGGATCCACCAAGTGAGGAAAGTAGCTATGATAGATCATGACTTATTTTCTTTGATTACTGTCTATTGAATGTTCACTTTGATTTTAGGGCCATGATGATTTAGGATAAATGTGGTAGGCGCTGTCACTTATCTGGTAGCCATGCAGTTCCACGATCCAAGCTTAACCCTGGGAAAGAATTGGACATTCCTTCTCTTTTATTTGTTTGTTTAGTTTACAGAATCGAGAGCTCATGACGCTATTCAGATGGACTTTGAGTACGTTGGAGTTCTATCTTGGTTTCTATGGTCTTTTCTTTTATTTTGCAATCAAGAGCTTGTGATGCTATCCAGATGGACTCTAGGGGTGTAGGAGTTCTATCTTGTTTTCTTTGGCTTTTCTTTATGGAATCAAGAGCTTGCGGTGTTATCCAGATGGACTTTGAGTCCATAGGAGTTCTATCTTGGTTTCCTTTTTTTAGTTAAAATTAGAGGACAAAGCGGTATCTAGATGGTCAATATCTGGGTGCTTTTGGCTCTCTTTCTTTTCAAACAAGGAACATAGCTGAACCCAGATGGTCAATATTTGGGTACACTAGGTTCTCTTTCTACTCAATCTCTTTACTCCTTCCTCTTATCAAGAGGTCGTGGCAGTATCCATGTGGTATGTGATCTAGATGCATTGGACGCTCTTTAGAATTTAAAAAAAAAAAGCAAAGATACAATGATGATAAATATTGCAAACAGGGGCAGCGACTTGGGACACTCATCCTTTCTATCAAATCATATGTATCAAAAAATAAAAAATTTCCTTTCTATCATTCCATATCTATCAATCAATCCCAGAGATCACATTCCAAACTAACTTCCTTCTAACTAACACATGCATTACTCAAAAATTTTGTGCATGGTAGATTGCATTCATTTATTGCATAAGAAAAATCCAAAACATGTGCATACTAGATCATATAATCAATGCATCCATCATCAATAACATCATAACTAACATAGGAATGCATTCATCATCAT
>MU225240.1:9922226-9938463 GCA_018584345.1 Thuja plicata
TAGAATCTATCAAGAATGTCTATGACAAGTACCAAGAGATAGACAAATCAGAAATTCACTCTATGATTATCTCTCACATGATCAAGTTTAAGAGGACAGTATTGGAACTCAAAATAGTCATACTAGACAAAGTATGGAACATACTTGATGTATTATAAAGGCAAGCAATTGAAGAGGATATGAGTATAATAAAAGAAACATTAGACAATCTTCTCCCTGTTTGTTCATATGATGAGACAACCATTCTATTGGATTTAGTAAAGCCTCATCTTAGAACCAAAATAAGAGTTCTCCATATCATGAACAAAGAATATGAATTGGTTGGTGAAGAGACTCAGAAAGCATTTGAGCAGGTATTTCTAGACAGACACATGTATCCATCAATGACGCCTATAGCAAAAGCAACTCCAACTCCTCCCAAATAGAACAAAGAACCAATTATTCAAAATGTGCATATGACAGGTCCACAGGATTCAACGCCCACTGTTTCAATAGATTCTGATACAATGAAAGATTCAAAAGAAACTATTGTGATTGATGATGTTAAGATTTCTATGACCGCTTCAGAAAATGACATGGACAAAGTTGAAAAAGCATTTGTCAGCACTGAAGAGACAGAGAAGGTATGCACTGATGACACATCCTTACAGCAAGATGAAGTTCCCTCTAAAGATTCAACAAATTTGAATAATGAGGAAGACAATTAGACTAATGAAACACCAAATATGGAGATCCCTATAAAAAGTGAATATGTGGATGCTAGTTAGAATGTAATACATACTCCATCCATCAAACCATCATTGTTGTCAAGTTTGACCCCTGATTTAGCAAATCTAGATGCTTGGGAAGAAGAAGATTTGATTAAGAGTAGTGTGCTAGCCATGGAGAAAGCCAAAGAAAAACAAGTCATGGGAAACCCTCTCTTTTTGGAGATAGTGAATATTCTAAATGACTTAGTGCCAGCAGATAAGAAAATGGCTAAGATTTAGTCAGTTGATGATGTTGACAACATCTTGACAAGCTTCAAATCACAGTTCACAAGTTTAGTAGACTCTACTACTAAAATTTTAGAAGTTTAGTACAAGAAGGGAAGATTAGATGAATTGACAAATAATTTATCTTTAGATCTAAACTCATTGAAGATTGGTCAAGCAATCTTGAGAGAACTAGCAGCTAAAGGAAAAAATGTAATAGCAAACTGCATGGGCAGAGTGAAATTCACCTCAGAGCACATCAAAAAGATTGAGGAAGATGAAATCTTTGTTGAAAGTTTTAGGAAATCAATTGAAACATCCTTGCAAGATATTAATTTATGCAACAATATCTATCAAGGGCAGTTAGACAATATTGAAAAGGCTAAGTTGGAGATCAGCAAGATAAGAACCAGGCAGACTCAACTAAGAAATGCACTTGCGCCCTCACTGGTTGTTCTAAACGAGAACATAAAATAGATAGATGAAACCATTGCTACATATGATCAAGGACCTAGCATGGATTTGACAAAGATGGAGAAGCTTACATATGCCTTTTGCACCCATCTTTAGACAATTGATGCACTGAAGGCATTCTGGCAGCAAGAGATCAAAAATCTACAAATTGCTTATCCAGATGTATATTCAGAGTAAGTACTCATGGACTTACAATTTTGACACCTTTTTCATTAATTTCAAAGGGGGAGTAATGTATATAAGGAGTATGTGCATATGTTATATATAGAAGTTTGAATAAAAAAAAGGTTGATATACAAATTTTTGGGTGTTAGTCAAAGTTTGAGTAACTTGGCCACATTCCTTTGTTGCCAATAATGACAAAGGGGGAGATTGTTGGCAAGTTGACTCTCAGGGAGAATATGACTTATTTTGTGTTGTCATTATGGAAAAAAAGTCATACAAAATTTTTGACAGCAACTTTGAAGAACAAAATGGCTAAGTATGGAAGACAAAACAAAACAGAGATATACAGTCAATTAGAGCACCAACACACATGTGTACGATTGAATCAGGCTATGCATTTTCATACATAAGATCCATGATATGTGAATATGTTAATTCTATACACGCATGGTACATAAAAATAGTACAGAGAAGTTACAAAAAGATTAAGTGCACTAATAGCTTAGAAAATAGAGTATGAAGACGACTACAGTTTTTAATTGAGCGTATAATATTTTGTTGTTTAAAGGCCAAGCGCCTATTGTAATAAGTTTTTTATTATGTATTAAACATTATTGTAAACATGCTTAAGCCAATTTGTTTGGAAGCATTGTGAATGTTGTTTTTGGGCCGACTAAGTTCTTATTTTTGGTCATATTGATTCAGGCATGAACATGTATATATGACAAGTAAAGTTGTATTAGAAAGGGTCAAAGAAATATGCAAAGAAGAGATATAGAAGAACGGTATAGAGATGTCAGCATGAGATAGAACTCTTTAAGAGATTAAGAGTATCAACACAAACAGAACTAATCAGACAATTGTGTCATATACAACAGTTCACTTTTGGATATAGTGTATATCTATTATCAAGAAGGTTGTAGCCTTCATCTTATTGAGTAGTGAGCTCTGGCACTGAGCTAACCACCTCTAAAAAGGTTTTTTAAAGAATCCTAACAAGGTCATTGTACTTGCATTGTAAAGACTGCTTCTAACAGGGCAAAGGAACCTTAACAAGTTCATTATACTAGTACAATCATTTGTGGGTACTAATTCCCACTGGGGTTTTCCTCTAATCAAGGTCTCCCCGTAAACATATCTGGTGTTATATATTATTATGTTATGCTTCATATATTGTCTATTTGATTTATGTTCAAATTGCTGAAATAGAATAATTAGTTAAAAACTGATTCACCCCCCCCCCCCTCTCAATGTTTCCAACAAAAAGTGCATGATAGGATTAGGATATGAATTTGTCTAATCAATTAAGTCAGGGTTTATCAAGGATAATGAATTAGAGTTTTGTATGGACAACATCACATCAGCGTCAAAACTATTAACCGATAAGACATGTTCTGTTAGGTCCACTTCTATGGTGTTTAGATCATCAAGAGTTAAACCGTTATTAATAGGGTCATTGTTAGTAACATGTGGACCTATCTCTAGCGACTCATCTAATGAGTAGTCTTCTTCTTCCCTCAAAAAAATGGAACTCATTGCCTGTAGTCTCATAATATCCTCTAGACCTAGTAAAACATCAATTTCTTCATCAAGATTCTTAGGCAATGGTATCTCATTTGACTCTGGAATAGCAACAGTATTAGGGGAAGTGTTAAAACTCTCTCCTCTTTGAAATATTAGTGCCAACTTATGAATCACATCTACTTCAATGTCCATGGTAGCATCAGATAGGACATCCCATTCATAATCATGTGAGTCTGTTACTTCATCATCTTATCTGTTTAGAAACTCAGCAATAGTTACCTGATGTACTCTATTAGCCACTTGTAGATCAAAGTGTGGTAAAAATAGGATGTGTGAAATTGTGACTAGCTGCCCCTAGTTAGGATGTGAATCCTATTTCCGGGGTGTGGCTTCAGTATTTGTGTCTATCAGTGGAATTTTTGGAGTGTCTTATATTGTTTCCTCTACCTCTTGAACATTATCTTGTGTTAATAAAGGAGCATGAGTGTCTTGTGGTGTCTCAAAGCTAGGTACATATCTTTCTCCTTGATATTTGGGATACTCTGTACCAATATGTAATAATCTCTCATAGGTCCATTATTCTAGTTCTATTTTTTCTTCTTCATCACTTCTTTCATCAAAGATTGGACCATATTTTGAAGTGGGATTTTCAGATTTATTATTATAACCTAGTCCTATTTTATCTTTGGTGTTTCTGAATTCCATGTGTATAGGTTCAACAAGTCCCTTTCCTTTGTCTCCTAAAGGTCCTTCTCCTTTATATCCCATTTTTTTGAGAAGATCATATCCTTTACCATACCTTTTTGGGGATATTTCCACATGTTTTACCTCATTTTCTTTTGGTTCTCCCTTGTAAAGCCAGGCCAAGACTTCTTTTTCTTGTTTTTCATCCTCTTGAGAGGTAGACGCTTTAACCATACCAGTTGTTGTGTGAATTTATAGATTTTTAGATGTAGTGGGTGTGAAAGATGGGGAAGGTTTCCCATAGGATCTTGGTGACACTAGAAGTTCTGTCAATGATGGAGTCATGTCTAGCTTGTATTCTCCCATACTAGTTTCTTCAAGTTTTAAGGTCTTTCCAAAGCTTTTCATAACCATGCCTTTAGTAGTTTTAGGTACAGTCTCTTTTGGAACTTCCTTGTTATGAGGGACCATACTACCTTCTTTAACATTGTTACAAGTATAACTGGCATCTGTAGGAATTGTTACCTCCACCCCGTTATGTGGGAATTTGATACACTAGTGGTAAGTATATTCTACTGCTTGTATTTCATGGATCCAAGGTCTCCCTAATATTATGTTGTAAGCCAAGGGTAGATCTAGAACTTGACATATCACATCTCTTTCAACTAGTTCTATTCTGATTGGTAGAACAATGAGACCTTTAGTAGATCTTTCTTCTTCATCATAAGCTTTGATAGTGATCTTACTTCTTGAATCAATGGTTTGTTCTAAGAGACCCAACTTCCTGATTAGATTGAGAGTACAAATGTTCAACCCCGCGCCTCCATCTATCAATACATGTCAAACATAGGATTTTTGAATTAGGACTTCAATATGAAGGGGTTGATTATGCAGATGCGTCAATGATTTATCATCTTCTTCTAAAAAAGAGAGGTAATGTGGTGTTGAGATATGATTAACCATTGCCTGGAATTTGTCTACATCTATGTCCTTTGGCACATTTTCTAAATGTAGGACTTGTTCAAGAATTTCCCTATGCACTAAGGATATTTTAGGTAACTAAAAGATGGAAATTTGAGCAGAGGTTCTCTGCAATTGATCCACCAAGTTATAGTTCACTACTGGAATGGTAACTACTTGTCTTGCTACTGCCAGTTTAGGAATAGTGACAATAGGTACCTTGGAAGTGGTTGCTAGTTTTGATGAGTAATTATGTCCTTTGATTGTGACTTGTGCTTGACTTTGTGTCACTGTATTTGATTGGGAAGATGTGTCTTTAACACCTTTGATGGTGACCACATTAATTGATTTGTATTTAATGTCTAGCATGTTGATCACATTATCATTACTAGAGTAGGTGTAATTCACTTCATTTCCTTTTTCTTTAGATGCTTCCCCTTTCTCATAATTAGGGAATGGTTTATTAAATGCCATATGGTCTTCATTAGTGGTGTGTCCTTCCACTTTGATCTTTCCTCCTTCAATAAGGTATTGTATAGCATGTTTAAGTTTAAGATAATTATTAGTCTTATGTCCCTTGATTTTTTGAAAGACACAATAAGAATTGTCATCCCACCATCTTGGTTTGACTTCTGGTTCCCATGGTTTTGAATCCGGGATTTAAGAACTTTGTTGTCCAAGAGTGTCTTCAAAATAGTCTCAAGAGGTTCTTCAAAAGGAGTGAATGTTACTTGAGGTTTGGAAGTCCATGGTCAAATCTTGTTGTTCTCATTGTTTTCTTTAGGTATTGTGGTTGTTACCTTGGCACATTTACTTGCTTGCATGCTATTCGTTAGATTGAACACTGATGGTTTAGGATTAGCATTAGACGCATCTACTACTCCATCGTTAACAACATTATTGTTTTGTTTCCACCATTTAGGCTTGTTGGAGTTTGTAGATTTTTTATCACTTTGAAGAGTGATTTCTCCCTTCTTAACCATAACTTATTCAATATGGATGACATTCTTGATCATCCTATCAAAGCTAGGTGAATCTTGCATTTGCAATGCATAGTTCAATTCAGGTATCAAGTTATTAATAAAGATTTCCTTTTTTTTGATTCAGGAATAGCTCTTGAATACCTTGCAAATATTTTCCTCCACCTTTATAGAAAGTGTGTAAAGGATTCACTGGTTCTTTTCTTGGCATTGATGAACTATAACTAATTGAATGTTTGAAAATGTTAAGTTGATGATCATGCAAGGCATTAAATTAGTTAATGTATTGTATTTTCATTGATGTCAACTTGATATAATTTGTATGGTCATGGACATACTACCAAAGACTTCAAAGAATTGATGAATCAAAGGCTATGTTTTTAGTAATGCATATAAGTCAAGTATTCACAAAGTGACTGTATACACCGACATAGTACACACCGATGGTTAGAGTAAAAGAGAAAATTCATAGTGTTACCCAATGAGTAAATGCACAACATTGTCGATGAGCAAAGTCATAGTGCTACCCGAAAAGAAAAGCACAGTGTAACCTGACAGATAGAATTATAGTGTTGCCTGATGAAACAGTCAGTTATCACCAATGACTAACTGAAGTGTTGACCGACAGAATAGAGAGTTCATAAATGAAAAAATGATTAGCTATCAAGAGCTATAAATAGACTTAACTGATACTTATCATTGTTTTAATTGACTAGATAAAGATGAGGATAAGTAATGGATTTAAAGTTGCTTTGTCCAGTTGGAAAGAAGATCTCTATGAGATAAAACTAGAGTTTTGCTTTAAATCTAATTGGAAGAATTGTGGATCACGCCAAGAATCAAGAAAGCCAAGAAATGACGAATCATGTCTATAAAGAGACAAACCCAATTCTTTACGAATTGTGGGGTGAAAAAGAGAAGAGAGAATAGATACTGAAGAGATTCTAAAGAAGAAGAAAGTCTTCATTCAGACTTGATCAACAAGTTGAGGAAAGAGCTAGATTCTGCAGACATAGATGAATAGTGAGACAACATCAAAGAGAAGAACAATATGGAGAAAAAGTATTGAATTGATTATATTGATCAGAGAGGTAATGCACTTACAATAGATCTGAAAATCTGCAATTCAAGTTGTATGTGTGAACAGATCACTTTAATATTTCAGTTTAACCATTGAAGCATCAAGTCTCTTAACCGAGCAGGACTTAAAAGTCTTTTGTAATTGAGATACATCCCAAGGAGTATCAAAAAGTTTGATCATAGAAAGTAGCATTGGATATGGCCAGTACTTATTGACAGGAAAAGTGAGTGTTTGATTAAAGATGGTAGCATTAGATACCAGATACTAGGTGAAAAACTATCTTTTAAATCCTCTAACAAGGTCACACCTAACAGTGTGTTTGTAACCTTTAACAGGGTTGGATCTTAACCGAGCTCACTTCAGAAGAGTGAAAATTTGGGGTACTGGTCCTAGTGGTTTTTCCCTTAATAGGGTTTCCACGTTAAAAATCCATGTGTTATGTGTTTATGTTTCATTACTTTACTGTTTTACATTTCACATATGCAATTTTGGATTGATTGGTATACTCTAGCTATTTACTGTGTTTCGGTAAATGAAAGACTACTTATCGGTAAACATATAGAAGAAGGTTTAACAAAGCATTTCGACAAGTAGTAATCTGTTATAAGTATTTCAAGGCATTCATCTTGTAGGATTGAATATAACTAGAGGCTTAAAAGTGGTAATAATTTTTAAGGGTTGATTTAAGGATTAATTTTTGAGGCCACTTATTCACCCCCCCTCTTAGTTATTACTAACAATTGGTATCAGAGATTGTGTGCTTAGAAGGAAGGTTTCAATACCTAAGCTAAAGATCACAAGATTAACAGACGAGATGTGCCCAAGTTGAATAAAGACAACTCTTATCATGGCAAAGTAGAATAAGACTCCACTTATCAGGTATTGGAAATGATGTTACTCAATACTTAGATACTGAATATGTGTTTCCCACAGGAGCACCCACAGTTGAAAAAATGAGAGAGAAGCATGAGCACAACTACATGATGATAGAGCTTGCTTCCTCACTCTTCGATGCTGAATTTGAAGATGTCAAAAACTACAATACTGCAAAGTTGATGTGGGACAAATTGATGCTTGTACATGGTGGTGACAAGAATGTTTTGAGAGCCAAGGCAGAAAGCCTTAGAGGAAATTTTGATGATATCAAAATGAAAGAAGGTCAAAACATCACATAGTACAAAAAAAGAATCAAAGAGGTAGTCAATGCTATCTAACGAGTTGGAGGTGTACTAGAAGAAGATACAGTGGTAAGTAAAATTCTAAGAACCTTACTACCTACTTATGCTATTAGAGTATCTTCCATACAAGAAATGAGAGCAGTAGAAAATAGCAATGTTACTCTAGATAGTTTGATTGAAAGACTGATTTCATTTGAGATGAATAATTTTGATAATAGTGTCTTACCAAACATAGAGTCTGCATTCAAATCTTCTCAAAGAATAAGTAAATCAAGTCATAAACACACTATGAGAAAATATAGTGATAGTGAAAGTGAAGAAGAAAATCTTGATGAAATTGAAGCACTTATGGCTAGAAGAATGCAGTGAGGCAAAGGTAAATACAAAGGTAAATTACCACGTGTTTTTTTTAATTGTAAAGAGGTTGGACACTTTGCTGCAAGATGTCCTAACAGAAGAAAAGATGACAGAAGTAATGATAGGTCATTTGAAAAGAAGTATGACAGAGGCGATTACAAAAGCAACCGACAATCAGAGAGAAGAGATAACCTAGACTACAAGGACAAAGGAAAGAAGGCTAGTTACCTAGCTAAATGCAAAGATGATGACACTGATACTGAATTTGATGAAGACATCGATATGGTGTTTGTGGCAATAAAAGATGATTAAGATGATGATGAAGAAAGGTGTGTAGAAATTGTACTCATATCTAAAGTTGGTAAAAATGATGTCTAGATCATAGATAGTGGCTGCACTCACCATATGACCAGTTGAAAACAAAATTTTGAGACTTTTGAATACTACAATGGTGGTTCAGTAAGAATGGGTAATGACATACCTTGTTTTGTTGAAGGTAGACGAACTATAATGTTGAATAACCTGATAAAATGTGAAAATTCTTATTGGGTAAAAGGATTGAATTATAATCTATTGAGTGTTTCCCAGTTGAATAATTCAGGTCACAGAGTAGCATTTGAAAATAAGAAGGAAAAGATCTTCAATGAATCAGGAAATCTGATTGGTACCGGTGAGCAGACAAAAGGTAACTTATTCTATCTGAATGATACTGACACCACTTGCTTAATGGCTAGAAATGAAGACATATGGTTGTGGCACAAAATATTGTGTCATGTGAACTTTGAAAACATCATAAAGATAAGAACAAAGAGAAATGTAAGAGGCTTACCGACGATGACCAAGCCCGAAAATATCATGTGTAAGAATTGTCAAAAAGGTAAGATGACAAAGTCTAGTTTCAAAATAAAAATCCATACATCTGATGCTATTCTAGAATTAGTCCATATTGACCTATGTGGACCTATGAGGACAAAGAGTTATTATGGTGATAGATATTTTATTCTCTTTGTTGATGATTACTCTAGAATGATGACAATTATATTTCTAAAAGATAAATCTAAAGAATTCAAGATGTTTAAATGGTACAAAGTAATGGTTGAGAAACAAAGTGGAAAATAATTGAAATGCTTAAGATCAGATAGAGGAGGGGAATTTATTTCAGATAAATTCACTAACTTTTGTAAAGAGCATGGAATCAAAACATAGGTCTCTGCATCGAGAACACCACAACAAAATGGTATTGCTAAAAGAAGGAACATATCCATAATTGATTGTGCAAGGACACTGGTGATAGAGAAAGGCGTCACCCAAATCTTCTGGAGGGAAGCTGTCAGTACTATTGTTTACACATTGAACAAAGTACAATTGAAGAAAGACACCAAGAAGACACCTTATGAGCTTTGGTATGGATACACACCAAATGTAAGTTACTTCAAAACTTTTGGTAGTCAATGTTATTACTTAAAATATGATAGAAATGGAAAAATTGACTCCAAGAGTGATGAAGGAATCTTTCTAGGGTATTACACCAAGAGCAAGGCTTTTAAATGTCTCAATAAAGCCTCTAAAAAAGTTGTTGAAAGTGCAAATGTAAAGATAGATGAATTTGCAGAGAAGAATCAAAAGGAAAGCACAAAAGAATCAGAGGACTACAACAGGTTTGTTTACAATGAAGAACTTGACACTCTACCTGACCAACATTGTAGAGCTCCTAAGCAACAGATCATTGCACCCAAGCATCAGGCTACAAATACCAATGATCAAGATATTGCTCAAAATGATGCGCAAAGTCATGGAGAATAGAATGAAGGACACAATGATGATCAAGATGATAGAAAAAGAGCTGAACCTGTACTTGCCAGATATGTTAGAAGGAACCATCCATAGAACCAGATCATTAGAGACAAGAAGGCTGGTATGAGAACCATAAGTAAGTCTCTAAATACAAGATGTCTTATTTGTGATTATGAGCCAAAATCTATCAATGCTGCACTTGATAATGATGAATGAATAAGTGCTATGAATGAGGAGATTGAACATATAGAGAAAAAAATACATGGACACTTGTACCAAGACCAGATGACAAGAATGTCATCGGTACAAAATGGATATTTAGAAATAAACTGAATGAGAATGGAGAAGTCACCACAAAATAAAGCAAGACTAGTATGAAAGGGGTATGCACAATAAGAGGGAATTGACTATGGAGAAACCTTTGCACCCATTGCTAGGCTAGAAGGAGTGAGAATATTACTTTCTTATGCTGCATGTAAAGTCTTCAAGGTATATCAAATGGATTTCAAGTCTGCATTCCTAAATGGAATACTTGAAAAAGAAGTATATATTGAACAACCAGAAGGGTTTGTTAATCCAAACAAGAGGGACATGGTGTAAGACTACACAATGCCCTGTATGGATTGAAACAAGCACCCCAAGCCTAGTATGAAATAATTCATTCCTATCTTATAAGTATTGGATTTGTAAGGACTAGTGAAAATAGTAATCTTTATTTGAAGGAAGATACTGATGCTAAAATTTTGATTGCTGAGATATTTGTTGATGACATCATATTTGGAGGAAATGATATGCTATGCAAATCATTTGAAAATGAAATGAGCAAAGAATTTGAGATGTCTATGTTTGGAGTGATCAAGTTCTTTCTTGGTCTATAGATCATGCAACAAGATGAAGGTATTTTCATTACTCAATCCAAATACATCAAGGAAGTGCTGAAAATATTCAAGATGGAAGAGTCCAAACTAGTTGGAACACCAATGGCAATTGGATGTAAGCTAACAAAGGAGTAAAATTCATCAGAGGTAAATCAGAATTTGTACAGATCAATGATTGGAAAACTCATGTAAGTTGTAGATACTAGACTAGATATTGCACATGCAGTAGGAATAGTTACAAGATTTTCTGCTAATCCCAGGGAATCACATATGACTGCTGTGAAAATAATCCTAAGATATCTGAAGAATACCAAGGAATATGGCTTGTGGTATAGAAAAGAAGGCAAATTTGAACTTAAGGTCTTTACCGACGCTGATTGGGCTGGAAATATTGATGACCGGAAGAGCACAACTAGAGGAACATTCTTTATGGGTGACAAACTTGTCACATGGATCAGAAAGAAGCAAGGATGCATCTCTCAGTCTACTGCTAAAGTAGAGTATGTTGGTGCTGATACAAACTGCTCAAATATTGCATGGATCAAATAGTTACTGGAAGGTATGCCAATGAAAATTCTTGAACCAGTGATTATCTATTGTGATAATACAAGTGCAATAAAAATTTCCAAGAATCCAGTCATGCATGCTAAAACAAAGCATATTGCCATCAAGTATCATTATTTGAGAGAACAAGTTCAAGCAAAGGAAGTGATACTTGAGTATGTGCAATCAAAGGAACAATTTGCCAATATCTTCACCAAGCCACTGCCCAAGGATGCATTTGAGTACTTGAGAAAGAGACTAGGGGTTAGACCCTTGTCTACTGGTCAGTAAAATGACTAGAAGGCTACATTAGCGTACATATTATCAAAATATCATTCATGTTGATGCAAGAAGAGAGATGGAATTCAAAGATAAATATATACACAATAAGGTATTTATTTACTCTGAGCACCAGAGTTAGTGTATTGTCGATGGATAAGGAAATTCAAGGAATATATTATGGATAGAAAGGATCCGTTCGGCATTACTGTCAAAAATATTTGTTTGGCATTGCTGTCAAAGTGAGAGATTATATCCATTATCACCTCAAGGATCCATTATCACTTTAGGGAGAGATTATATCCATGGAAGAGATTATACATCAAGGAGAGATTCTAGCACATTATCCAGAGGGAGAGACTTAACAAGAAAGGGAGAGTACATTCAAAGGAAGAGAATTGATGACAAGAGACATCAAAGAAAGGAGGACAATGAAAGGGAGAGAGTTTGACAGAGAATAAGAACACATCACATTAAAGAAAGAAATATTCTACATCTATCTAGTGAAGGGATTGAAGACAGACAGAAAGATGCAAGAATCAAATCTAAGTTATATGAACTTACCAAGGACCAAATATTTGTATCAGTTATAGTACATATGATTGGTAGTTTGATTTATTTCAAATGTTATATTTCATATTGTATTAGTAATAATATAGTGTGATAATGTAGTGTGTTTCCATCAATGCCAAAGGGAGAGATTGATGAACTATAATTGATTGAATGTTTGAAAATGTTAAGTTGATGATCATGCAAGGCATTAAATCAATTAATGTATTGTATTGTCATTGATGTCAACTTGATATAATCTGTATGGTCATGGACATACTACCAAATACTTCAAAGAACCGATGAATCAAAGGCTATGCTTTCAGTAATGCATATAAGTCAAGTATTCACAAAGTGACTGTATACATCGACAGAGTGCACACCAATGGCCAGAGTAAAAGAGAAAAGTTACAATGTTACCCGATGAGTAAATACACAACATTACCGATGAGAAAAGTCACAGTGTTTCCCGACGAGAAAAGCACAGTGTAACCAGACGGACATAATTACAGTATTGCCCGACAGAAAAGACAAGGATGGAGATCCTGATGACAACTGAAGTCACACCGACAGAACAGTCAGTTATCACCGATGACTAACTGAAGTGTTGATCGACAGAACATAGAGTTTAAAAATGACAAAATGCTTAGCTGTCAAGAGCTATAAATAGACTTAACTGATACTTATCATTGTTTTAATTGACCAAATAAAGTTGAGGATAAGTAATGGATTGAAAGTTGCTTTGTCCAGTTGGCAAGAAGATCTTTAAGAGATAAAACTGGAGTTTTGCTTTAAATCTAATTGGAAAGAATTATGGATCATGCCAAGAATCAAGAAAGCCAAGAAATGGTGAATCATGTCTATAAAGAGACAAACCCAATTATCTACGAATTGTGGGGTGAATAAGAGAAGAGAGAATAGATACTGAAGAGATTTTGAAGAAGAAGAAAGTCTTCATTCAGACCTGATCAACAAGTTGAGGAAAGAGCTAGATTCTTTAGACACCGACGAACAGTGAGACAACATCACAGAGCAGAACAATGTGGAGCAAAGGTATTGAATTGATTATATTGATCAGAGAGGTAATGCACTTACAATAGATCTGAAAATCTTCAATTCAAGTTGTATGTGTGAACAGATCACTTTAATGTTTTTGTTTAACCATTGAAGCATCAAGTCTCTTAACCGAGTAGGACTTAAAAGTCTTTTTAAATTGAGATACATCCCAAAGAGTATCAAAAATTTTGATCATAGAAAGTAGCATTGGATATGCCCGATACCTATTGACAAGCCAAGTGAGTGTTTGATCAAGGATGGTAGCATTAGATTCTAGATACTAGGTGACAAACTATCTTTTAAATCCTCTAACAAGGTCACACCTAACAGTGTGTTTGTAACCTTTAATAGGGTTGACACTTAACCGAGCTCACTTTAGAAGAGTGAAAATTTGGGGTACTAGTCCCAGTGGTTTTTCCCTTAATAGGGTTTCCACGTTAAAAATCCATGTGTGTTGTGTTTATGTTTTATTACTTTACTATTTTACGTTTCACATATGCAATTCTGGATTGATCGGTATACTCTATCTATTTACTGTGTTTCAGTAAATGAAAGACTACTTATCGGTAAACATACTGTCATGCCCAAAATTTGGGCAAAAACACACGAACAAAATTTTTTAAATAACACATTAAATCGGGATACTAAAGCCACACGAGGGTAAAGAGTGCACGCACAATGAGGTAGTTGGCCGAAAGTCAACAAGAGTAGACCAAGAGTCAACTATACTAGAAAATAAGGGTAAGGTACAACCTAGGGTTCACGAGACCCTAAGAAAGACTTGCGCACGCAAATCAAGCCAGTTTGACTATAAGTCAACTAGGGTTGACCAATAGTCAAACTTTCTTGAACGACGCGAAGAAGGGTCACTAGAGCCTACTAAGCACTAAGAAAGACAAGCGTACGCAAAATGAGACAGTCGACCAAAAAGTCAACCCATGTTGACCAAAAAGTCAACAGTCTCCAAAGGGCTTAAAATGGAAACCCTAGGGTCCAGGGGCTGAAAGGAGTACTGGGTTACAGTATCGAGACCCTCGGAAAGAGTTTGACCTCGATTGACCAAAAGTCAACCGTGCACGAAAATGGTCAAAGGGTGACGAAAAGGGGCTAGAAATAACCAAGAACGATTAAATTAAAAGGTTAAGAGAAAATAAGCTTAACTCCTAACTCTTTAAGCATAACAACTTAATTTAAACGATTTCATTTAAATCTCTAACAATAAAAAAAAAAAATATTTAAACAATCATCTAACATCGCAATAATGTCTATTTTAATCTAAGAAATCTATAAACTAAATTTATTACAAAATTTGACATATACATTACTACACAAAAACAAATTCTTAATATCTATTTTAATCTAATTCAACTATCCTACCATGCAAATTTCTATAGGAGAATCTAAAACACAAAATAAAAATTCTATTCTTTAAAAAAAATCTGAATCAACTCCAATTTACATTAATATATATAAAAAGAAATATCCTATTTGAATTTAATCTAAACTTCAAACAAATTTTTTTTTAAAAAAGAACACCGTGATAAACATATATATATAACCCAAGAAAAAAACAAAATGAAACTAATAAATTAATAAAGAACTTTTTTTATTTTTATTTAAAGAATTTTTTTTTAAAACCCTAAACAGGGCGGCGGCCGAAAGAAGAGGGCGGCATGAAAAATAGTGTGCAGCAGAAGGCGAAGGGGGAGAATGGCGGAGGCCGCGGGTGGGGGAGCCGGCGGAGCGGCGCCCTCCATGCCGATGTGCTTCCACAGCGGTGGGCGGCCGGCCACGGCCGTAGCCGCACCACCCACTGTGGTTGCACAGTGGGGTGGGGGTTCCCGCCCACGAGGCAACACTGCGCGGGGATGGGGGGAAGGGCTCGGCCCTCCCCGCCCCAAATACCATATTTAATAAAATTTAACACAGTCATTTATTTTTAACAAAAACAAACAGCGCTCAGCGCTTTTTAAAAGATTACTTTCTCCCTTTCTTTTTAAAGGTTTAAACTTATAACATAAATATATATCATATGTATATGTTTATATGTATGTGTCCTACATATATATATATATATATAAAAAGAGATATAAAATAAATATTTAACTGGTGAAATAATATGACTGTATATTGCCAAACAGCGGGCATATACAATTATTTTTTTTTAATAAAAACAACATGGGCAAAGTCTATAATTCGTGCTCCACGTTTTGGTGGAAGAAAGAATAAAATTTGAGCCCTTTTTTTTTTTGAAAAATTACTCAAGATTTTTACTAAGGAAAGTAATAAACTAATGCATAAGATCGCAATAATTGATTTTCACATAAAATCTTATAGAAAGAGAGACATTTATACAATTAGATATAAATCAACTAAATCTTTGCATTTACGAGAATAGGATTACAAGGAAAATAATGAGAGATTACAAAACTTTTAAATGGCCTTAATACAACTTGTAGCAATGAGAATTCATATACATAAATGATACAATTGATCTTTCTACAGTGGTACCCATCTTTCGCATAAAGGTTGGACACACCACCAGTGCCTCATCTGGTACCTGATATAAGGTGAAAATGACCATGGAGGCTCACCTCCCAACCTAGGCCTTTACAAGGCCACCCCTGAGCTTGGGGATCCAATCTGGAACGGGTCACATAGATAAACATCCAACAACAGGCAGAAGAGAGACTCATGGAAACAAGAATAAAAACCTTCCCAACAGGATTGAACAAAAGAAGTATCTCCGAGAGACCTTCCA
>MU225240.1:9971942-9993372 GCA_018584345.1 Thuja plicata
AACCTTAGTTAATTAATAGATAGGTTTATTTGGTGAGAGTGATGTGAGGTAGGGTAGGATCTAGGTTCAAATTAGCTTAATCCAAATTAGATTTAGATTAATTGTGGTTTAGTAGAATTTAGGTCATTAATAATTTATTTAAAGGGAATCAATGAGGGATAATGTATTAAATGATATTTAATACATTAAAAGGGGTAGTATTTAAATTAAATTCAAATACTAAGGAAAGTGAATCATATTTAATTAAATAAATTTAACTAAATAGATAGAAGAATATAACAAATATAATTAATTAAAATTAACTATAATGTTATGGAAATATTAATTAAATTAATATAAGAACGGTTTTAGACGTCTACATTATGAATTGTGAAAAACTACAATCTTTAATTGAAATATATAACTAAATCAAAATACAATTACTATTTTAATTATATTGTGTAAAATATATTAAGATATAAAAAAGAAAAAATCATATTTTTTACATAAAAAATCATTTTTTACATAAAAAATCATTTTTTTTCACATTAAAAATATATTTTGATCTAGTTTAGTTTAAAAAATCTATATTTTGATATTTTGATCTATTTTTGTGTGGGACTTTTTTTTGGTCTTTTCCTCTTTATCGCCACACATAGATATCATATACGAACCTCATCCTTCTCAACATAAAAAATAGGGTAGATTCCTTGATAGGAAGTAAAATTCCAAAACTAATTCCTTGGGATTTCATACTCCCATAATTTATAAATTAGTCACCATAAGACATAAAAATTCTTCCCTAGATTTGATGTCTCGCCTTTCTAATTATGTTTTCAATAATCATATCTGCATGCACAGGGAAATAGTATCTTACCCACATATACATAAGAGATCATTAGCACATTAAATAGAGATGATTGATCTTTAATTACTTCAACGATTCATGTGACAGATTCATGATCTCTATGCAAAGGATGCTTTTAAAAATAAAACAAGCACCAAAATATGGACCAGTATATGCAAAAAGGATTCATATGCAAATATTTTTTTTCAAGAAAAAAAGTGTGTATAATACCAAACTAATATACAAAATAAAATCCACAAATGTAAGAGTCACTTGCAAATCAGAACCATGAACCTTCTGTATATAGGGGGATAGGCCACCAGTAGAGAGCTCCCTTGAATCTTCGTTATCATCCTATCATTTCTGATCAACAATGGGTTCAACCCTATTATAGTCACCCCAATTTTGTAGAGAGCACTAAAAAGACAAAACCAGACAAATATGAACCCCTCTCATACAAAAATGAAGGAATGGCATGACACACCATAATAAAATAGGGGAAAATTGAAATTCCATTTCACACGATCAAGTTTATAATTTCCTAGAACACATTCAAATTAGCTTGCATTGTAATAATTTCAAATGAGCATTTTAATATCTTATAAGAGTATATCATTAATCCCTCACATCACCATATTAAGTTGTGAGACCCCTAAGTTAGCCAATCGATCTGCTACCATGTTGCCTTCAGAGTAAACATGAGCGACCTTATATTCTTCAAAAGAATTGAGCATGTTAATAATATCTAGAATCAAAGTGTTAATAGTCCAACTTGGGGAATCTCTCCCTTTTAGGAAGTTAATTATGTTTAATGAATCACATTCCAACCATACCCTTGTGAACCCCTTCGAGACAACCATCTTAAGGGTAACGTAGGTTGCATGACCTTGACATAGTGGTTTGTTTGGGAACCCAATGTTACATTGACATCAACCCATACTAAGTTGAGATGACATCATCATTCAACCTTCAGTTTTCTGTGTTGCAATGTCAACACAACTGTATATTGACTTTTCTTTTTTATTTAAACAAAAATTTCACATTCATTATTGACTTAAGTTAAGCTTTATATTATCCAAAATGTGAAACTAAAACATAAAAAATGAATGTAATCATAAGGAACACTTTGTATCTACATGTGCACAAGCTATAATAAAATCCTCACGCATGCTCTTCACTAGGTTCTTAAACTCAACCAATCTTTTCATATGCATCTTTCTATTTCGATCAATGAATAATTTTTTTTATCAAATATTTCTATCAGATTATTCTATAAAGCTTTAAAACATATTGAATATATAAATAATTTATTTATTAAATAAACTAAGTGAAATTATATGCATATAAGCTTTATGAAATATTAATATAATTTGATTTACATAATAAAAATTCAAACATGTAATTAATTGAAGGGTACAATTAGAATTATTACTCACAAAATTATGGGCGTCAAAGTAAAGATAGGTAAAAATATGATAACTCACATCTCTCAACAACATTTTCATGCATGCATTTTATGCTAAGTGAAGCTCACAATGATGGGAAATGCACATCCCTTTCCCTCTAATATTTATTTTTCATGGAAGTTGCCTAAACTAGGCAAATGCTTGTTATGAGGCTACATCAATCTCCCATATTTTAATTAATCAAGAATGATAAGACTAGTGAGATAACAATTATAATTAAACAAGTCTCACATAAAATTATGGACTACAAATTCAACCCATTGAAAGAGGGGAACAAGTTGTTATTCTTTCATTCCCTAAAAAGTACATCCTCTTTGGGAATCACACTATCAAAATTTTATCTCCTATTGTGTACAAGAGTAAAAATTATGGCATTGAAAATGAGATTCACTTCTCTATTGTATGATGTATCCACTCTAATGAGTGAAATATCAACTCAAGATAATGAATATGGATACTGTTAGAATTAATAATCTTTCCTTGGTGTATTATTTAAATTTGGATAAGCCAAGGTATCCTTAAATATATTTTTGTCCTCTAGTCAAGTGGGATGACAACTCATTTTATGTAATTTCATTATTAAGGAAATTAGCTTATTCCTCCTTAAGAGGATATCGACACTTGTCACACAAACTTATGAATGGTGGAATTCATATACTTGGGAGTTACATTCTAACTCCTCTCTCTCATCTCTATTTAAGAGATGCTCCTCTCATTTCTAATAATGCAACAATGAAGAATGATCTATGATGTAGATATTGTAAAGTGCTCTCTCTCTCTCTCTCTCTCTCTCAGGTTTTCGCCTCATTCATATTATATACACAAGGGGTTTTCTTATTTTTTCCCCTTTCAAAAATCCTTGTCTCATTGTGTTGATCTTGGAGTATCTTGATGGTTTTGGTGTTAGATCTTGAAGCAATCTCTCATTCATTGTGTTTACAGTGTAATACTTCCTTTTGTTACACTCACTTGGATTCTTTCCTTTAGTTCTTTTCATTTTTTGTATATTTCTTACATGGTATCAGAGCTAGCTAATCCTTGTTTTGAGTATTTGCATGAAGGTACCATTTGAAGGATATCACGTTTGATTAACTTTGTTGCAAATTTTTCATTTTTTGTAGATATGACATTGTTTTTTACCTCTCTTTAGTAGAATTTGAATTTTTTTGGGGGTTTAGACAGTTCACCACCAAACCCAATTTTTTATTATTTGTTTATCTAGATCTAACAACACCCTTTCTCAAGAGACCACAAGGGTTTACATTTTGTTCACTTGTTCTATTCTAACTCTCTACAGGTTATTCTCATTTATCTCTGCAGGTTTTAATCTAATTATTTTCTCGACCCTTTAATGGTTTGGTTCTTCCAAGTTTCAAATAATAATTTTTTTAGATCTTGCAGGATATACATTATATTATCTCAGATTTGTGTGATGTGCATGCATGCATCTCTTTTCTCTAACCACTGTTTTCATTAACAGTTTGCTTGCAAGTTTTACCTTTGGTTTTCTTCTTAAATACTTCTCTGTGATTTTGTTGTCTAGTATCTTGCTATGGTGTTTTAAATTCATATTTTATATAAACATTAAAAATAACTCCTTTTAGTTTCAAACCATTCACTATTTACTAGATTGTTTTATATAGACCTGTACTCAGTGGATCATAAATTTTGTTTCAAATATTATCATGCCAGTCGCTCTAGTGAGATCCTTTATCATTTTCCTCTTACCAACATATCCAAAATTTAGCCAAATCCAACTTTTAATTTTAGAGATCTTGACCCCGCACTAGGACTATATTTCTGAGACAACCATATCTTTGCAAATGTTTTTTCCTAACCAGACCTTCACAACACATTAGCTATTTGTTATTAGAAATTATTATATTCTAGTTTTTCATTTGGTATTACATTTTATTATAACATTCTTGCAGGTTTCTTGCAGCCCTATCATTAAATTCATTATAACTTTTTTCTCTGATAATCATTATAACATCTTTTATTCGTCTCTTATAATTATATCATTTATTCATTATAACATTCTTTTTTGGTGCATGCAGGTTATTATAAATCTTTTTTGCAGCACTATAATTAGTCGATTCATCTAATCGTTAAATTCCTTTGTTAATTTTAATCATTATATTCTTTTTTTCTTTTTTTAACAATTTGTTCAATATTTACTTTTTCAAAAAAAAGTTTAATTTTGAAAACAAAATTTCTGCTTCATAAATTTTAGTATCAGTTCAACCCAATTTACATTTTATCAATGTAAACATTTTTCAATTACTAATTTTTTATTTAATTGCAATAAAAATGTGTTTTATAATTTCAACAAAAAATTAAATATTTTTTTAATTGTTAATTTTCTTGCATATTAACCTGTAACATTGCATTTAATTCCACTTTTGGGTTTATTTCAACATATACTTTATTGTATTCTAAGTTATTTAAAGCTATGTTGACATTAGTTCCATAAATCAAAGACCCCATAACACGTATTGTGGGAAAGATGGTCATGTAACTAATAACTACTTTAAAAAGCAAAATGATAAAAGGCCCATGAATCAAAATCATCAACCTTCTAATTCTAAGGAGGATAATGGTAATTAATCCCGTCATGCATTTAAAATTTGTCATAACATTACTAGCCCTTATTAGTGGTATGGTGCGTCTTTAGGGGGTATTTCTTTTTTTTTAGTATTTTAAATTGTTACCTTATGTCCTTAATGTTGCTCAGTTTTAATTTGTTCAAGTAATCATACAACATTGCCTTCTAGTGGATTATTTCATTAGTTAGCATTAATTTCTCTCAAATTTTATATGATCTATTGTTGCATCTTTAATGGGTTCCATTTGATCCATTATTTTAATTTGTAAGTTCCATTGGGATGCACTTACTTCAGTTGATGTTTATCAACTTGTTCCATTTGTAAGTTGCATTAGGATGCATTTACTTCAGTTCATGTTTATCAACTATTTCCATTTGTAAGTTGCATTAGGATGCACTTAATTTAGTTGATGTTTATCAACTTGTTCCATTTGTAAGTTGAATTAGGATGCACTTACTTTAGTTGATGTTTATCAACTTGTTCCATTTGTAAGTTGCGTTAGGTGCACTTTCTTTCGATGATGTTTATCACCTTGTTTCATTGCTTGTTTTTCTCTTGGTGAGGATGATTCTTTATTCTATTCCTTAGTAAGAGGATGGTTCTTTATTCTGTTCCTCAATGAGAGGATGATTTTTCTTGGGTTTCCCTATAGTTTCACTTTTTCTCGAAGGAAATATGTTCTTACTTCTCATAATCCTCTCTTATGGTTCACAATGGTAAACATGCTTGACAAATCAGGATATTGCACTTGAGTCACATATTCTACTGATTTCTCTTTGTCTCTCTCATATTTCTTTGATAAATATACTAATATGATTATGCACTGCATTCTCCATTGCTTAGATCATGAGTTATGTAGGTGGTGGTGCTGCAACCCATTCTCTTGCAGTGAGATAACTCATTAGTGGGTTGTCTATATCCATGTGATTGATACAATGTTGATGCAGTTTTCATTAGTTGACCTTGTCTGTGGTTATTTGTGTATTAGTATAAATATTTCATGGGAGTATTGATAAATACTTTCATACCTAACTTGTTCAGTTTGGAAATTTGAGCATTTTGATATCATGTTAGATCCATTGCATTTTGGTGAACAATTTACATTTATCTTTAAACCTCTATCTTAGTTTACACTATGACCATTTTCTTACATTTATCTTCTGATGTTATAAATTTCAAAGGTTATACTAACTTGAATATGAGATGAAATTCTACTTGTGGGTAGTTGTCTTGTTTCTTGTTTTCTTGTTCTATGTTTCAGGTGCTCCATCAAGGCACATTAAAGACATCAATTCATTTACACACATCCTATGAATCACAAGGCTACTTGTAGATGTGCATATAATTCCACTTGAACACATTTAAAGGACCCATCTACTTCTCTTGGCTCTACCAAAGATATTTGTACATCACTTTTCCAGAAGGCCACTTGCAAACTTGAAGACAATACAATTTTTTCCTTATATTGAAGATCAAGTTGCAGATTTTTTGTAAAAAAATTGGGTTTCATACCCCTTGTTGTAAACACCCAAAGTAAAGATTAAAGGGGGGCGGGGGGGTTTAGAATTAATAATTTTTCCTTGTGTATTATTTAAATTTGGATAAGACAAGGTATCCTTAAATATATTTTTTGTCCTCTAGTCAAGTGGGATGACAACTCATTTTATGTAATTCCTTTATTAAGGAAATTATTTTATTCCTCCTTAAGAGGATATCAACACTTGTCACACACACTTATGAATGGTGGCATTCATATACTTGGGAGTTACATTCTAACTCCTCTCTTTCATCTCTATTTAAGAGATGCTCCTCTCTCATTTCTAACAATGCAACAATGAAGAATGATCTATGATGTAGATATTGTAAATACTCTCTCTCTCTCTCTCTCTCTCTCTCTCTCTCTTATTTATTAGATTTTTTCCTCATTCATATTATATACACAAGGGGTTTTTCTTATTTTTTCCCCTTTAAAAAATCCTTATCTCATTGTGTTGATTTTGGAGCATCTTGATGGTTTTGGTGATAGATCTTGAAGAAATCTCTCATTCATTGTGTTTATGGTAAAATAATTCTTTTTGTTACACTCACTTGGATTCTTTCCTTTAGTTACTTTTATTTTTTGTATATTTCTTATAGATACCACAATTAGATTGTAGCTTCAAAATTATCTTTTCATCTAGTTTAGCCTACATGACCCTTCTATGTTTGTGTGGGAGTGTTTTTGGTCTTTGCATCTTTATTTCCACACATAGATATAATATAGGAACCTCATCCTTATCAACACAAAAATAGGGTAGATTCCTTGAAAGGAAGTAAAATTCCAAAACTAATTCCTTGGGATTTTATACTCTCATAATTTATAAATTATTCTCGAGAAAACATAAAACTTCTTCCCTGGATTTGATGTCTTGCCTTTCTAATTATGTTTTCAATGATCATTGCCACATGCACAAGGATATAGTATCTTACCCACATATACACAAGAGATCATTAGCACATTAAATATAGATTATTTATTTTCAATTATTTCAATATTTGATGTCACAGATTCATGATCTCTATGCAAAGGTTGCTTTTAAAAAAACAAGCACCAAAATATGGACTAGTACATGCAAAAAGTATTTGCATGAAAATACTTTTTTTTGAGAAAAAAGTGAATGTATAATAGCAAAATAATATACAAAGTAAAACCCACTCTGATACCATGTTAGATTGACCTGGATCCTGAAGTAGAATGTCAGTACCAACAAAATGAGAGATAATGAAGAAAATATAATATGAAAGCAATAACTGAGTTTTGGATAGGTTATATTGCAGTTTGCATAGATCCAAAGGAGATAAGAAGGTTCAGATGAAGAGATATAGTGATTGCATGGAGAGGAACTCAGACAACTGGAGAATGGATACAAGACCTCAGATATTAACCTCAAAACTTAAGAAGAATAATGATTTGACAAAAGATATGACCAAATCTCAAGGACAAGGAATCACTATTGTAACAAAAATTGGGACCCCAATGAAGCTAAGGTATTTGATCTCAAAATGGACTTATTGTATACATACAATAATGGTCATATACTTCGAAGTTATTTGCAAAAAAAAATAGAGTTGTATAATAAAGTCGTGCTATCAAACTTAGAATCCCTTATGCTAGTTTCAATATAGTGAATATTTTAAAAAAAAATCCTTATGCTAGTTTCAACTGCAATAGCTTTATTTCTAGTTCTCTCTACTTTCTTGATTGATTCTTCTAAGAATGATGTAGACACTTGATCAATAGAAAATTGAATCCTTCCTTATGAGATGCTAACTATTTGGCATGAGTAGTCATGAAACTTTACTTGCTAACTCCACTGGGATAATCTTGTCCTTGCGGTACCTCAAGAGAATATAGGGAAAGCTATAAAAGCATCCTACATTGAAATAGGTGAATGTAAGGAATTATAAAAATAGGAAACCATAAACATTTACCTTCTTCCATGCAGATTCAAACACTCTTGCATTCTATTGCAATATTTCTCACACGTTCATTCTTTTTTTCGTGGCTTCAAGTTCTTAACTAATGAGGAATTCACACAGCCATAATGATCCTTTCAAGAATTCCAGAAGTGCTTCACACCCTCAAGTGAAAACTACATCATAGTTGGTAATCTATTCACACAAATTCATTCTTCACTTTTAGGTCCTAACATAGCTTGCCTAAGACTTGGTGCTCTATTTGTGCAATTAAAACCTCTAGCTCTAATGTCATTTGATTCAGTTAGTCCCCATATAAACACCTAAATTTGATTAACTAGTTTTAATTAAATTTAGTAATTTTAATCGCATTATTGATTAAATAATTATGTGTTATTTAATTAGTTAATGTTAACCTTCTAACCAAATTAATTTAATTAATTAGGTTATAGTCCAATTAATTAAATGGATAAATATTAAATAAATCAAATCCCCATTCTCTTATTAATTTAAATAAATGCACTTATCTATTTAAATTAATTAATTTATTCCTAATTGACCCACTTGTGATTAAATAAATCTTATTTAATCTATTTGAGCGCATGGCTCCTAACTTTAACCCTCACCTAACTTCACTCCAACTACCTAACCCATGCTTCTAACCTAACCAAACCCACTTGCACACACAAATCCTCACTTTATTAACTAAACATCCCTATTCATTTAATCAACCCTTCCACTCATTCTCTCTCATCCCATCACATCCTCCTAATAATCCTACTTGCCCACTAATTAAGCTTAATATCCCTTTTAGTCATGTGCACATTCCTAATCCTAAGTATTAGCCTCTACAGTACACTCCCCTCTTGTCAACCTTAAATGCACATGTAAGATCCCACATCTAGGCTTCTTACATGTTTGTCCCTTCCAAGGAATATTTTAGTGCTTCTTCCCATTCTCTAACATTCCCTTCACAATCCCCAAAATGGTCAATTTCCCCAACTTTGTCCTTTTTGAATGTGAGACAAGAAATGCCTTTATGACAAATCTACTCCAACCCCTAATATCCTCTTTGTTAATTAGAAATCAGATTTAGATAGTAAATCTCAATTATTTTCTTTTGTTTTAATATTCACAATATGACTTGATTCTAGTATTATCGCTAGAATATATATGTAAGATTTACACTTTAGATTTTTCTCTGATTCTAAATATATAAATGTCTTCAATGTTTATTGATGATAATCACAATAATATATATATATATATATATATAATTAAATTATTATCATTACTTAATGAAGTAAATATTTAAAATTTCCAACAACAACATCAGAAACTAATTCCAACATAATGATGTGAGGTTTTGTCAGTATAATCAAATGTTTTCCAGTGAGTTTTTCAGGTTTCAATTATGTTGATGTATGATGAAAATCAGATTTATGACAAGGGTAAATTTTGGTTTTATTATTGTTAGAATAATTGAGGGGGGGGGGGTGAATCAGTGGCCTCAAAAATAATTCCAATATTCAACCAAAACTTTATATCAAAAATATAATACCTTCAATTATCTTTTAGTCCTACAAGATGTATGCCTTTAAGTAATCTTATCAAATATATATATACTGCTCAGTGAATATATTTTTTCTCTTTATCTAAGCTTTACCGAATAGTAGTATTTAAACTTAGTGTTTACCGACCAATCCTATTTTAGTAATGTGTAAAGAAAAACATCAAAGCAATGAACCATATACACATTTGACACATGGATTTTAACATGGAAACCCCGTTAAGGGAAAAAATGCTTGGGACTGGTAACCCAAAATTTTCACTCTTCTGAAGTGAGCTCGGTGAAGAGCCAACCCTATTAAAGGTTAAAAACACACTGTTAAGTGAAATATTGTTAGAGGATTTAAAACTAATAGTTTATCATTTGACCTAGAATTCACTATGCTATCAACATGAAATTTTTTTGATACTCTTGAGTATCTCAATACAATAAGGATGGTTAAATCCCACTTGGTTAAGAGATTTTCTGAATCAATGGTTAAATCAAAATAGTAAATGATCTGCTCAACAATACAACTTTAACTTACAGATTTTCAGATCTATTGTTAGTCTATAATACCTCTTTGATCAATGTTCTCTTCAATTCCTTTGCTCCCCTTCTTTCCTCTTTTTTTCTCGGTGAATGCTCTTGCTTCTGTTTCTCGGTGTCTGTGGAATTTATTTGGCTCTGTTCTTCAGCCTGTATGATCAGATCTGCATAAAGACTTCTATCTTCACCAGAATTATACTCAACATTCCTCTCTTCATAATGAATTAATTGTCTCTTTATATAGACATGATTTCACCATTAACTGTCCTTGTGTTTCTTGTTCTTGACGTAGATTACATCTTGATCCGCAAATCTGGCCATGCATTGCTTTAATCTTTAAAGATTTGCTTTAGTTTTATTTCGTAGATTTCTCCTTGACAACTGTGAATAAAAAATCTTCTTTTCTTTAGTTTAACTGATCGATGGAAGTAAAGAAATCAATCAGTTAACTCTAAATATAGCTCCTGCCAGTTAAGTGTTTTGTCATTTTCTAACTCCAATTGATTTCGGTCATCAACTCTTAGTTTTCTTGGTCATTGACTCTAGTTGTCCTTGGGTATCAAATTCAATTATGCTTGGTGACCACTTCTGTTATGCTCAGTGTTGCGGCGCTTGGTATATACCATGAACTACTCAGGGTTCTCTATCTGTCGGTGTGCACTGTCTGTCGGTGTTTACTGTCACTCGGTGTACACTGGATTTTTATGTTTACCAACAACATAAATTTATCTCTTTGGTTTCTTGAAGTCTATGACAATATGTATATGACCAATCAGATTATATCAAGTTGACATCAATGAAAATACAATACATTAACTGATTTAATGTCTTGCATTTACTTTCTACAGCTCGGTGATCATCAATTTATCATCTTCAAGCATTCAATCTGTTATATTTCATCAATCTCTCCCTTGGGAATTGATGGAAACATATTATCAATACAATATGAAATATGCCATATCATACCAAACTTATTTTTCTATAACCAATACAAATATCTGACTCTCGGTAAGATTTTATAGCTTAGATTAGATTCTTGTAGAGTGCTTTTCATTTCTTCATTCCCTTTAATGGGTATATGTAGAAAATTTTGATTCTGTCTCTCCCTTTGTTGTAGAATTTCTTCTCCCTTTTCTGGATAGATATGCAGTGTTATCTTTTCTCCAATTTTCTCCCTTGGATGAATGTTTCTTTGAATGTTTCTTGGATCTTTTCTTTCCCTTTGACTAATGTTCTTATCCCTAATAGATATTTCACTATTGGATATCTCTCTCCCTCTTGATGTACTTTTCCTTGATGGATATTTCATATGGATATATTCCTCTCCCTTTGACAACAATGCCAAACATAAATATATCATGAATATCTCTCTCCATCAAAAATACAACTCTATAGTAGCCAGTAATATCTCTGTTGTATGGTTTAGATATGTACCTTCTTGTACTAATGTGTCATTGCAGTCCATATCTTTGCTTGCATCATCATGATTGATCTTCTAATAATGTGTAGGTTGATGCAACCTCGTAGTCAGCTTAGTGACCTGTAGACAAGGGTCAGACCCCTAGTCTCTTCCTCAAGTACTCAAATGTATCTTTTGGTAATGGATTTTTGAATATGTTTGCTAATTGTTCTTTGGATTGTACATATTCCAGTATCACCTCTTTCTCTTGTACTTGTTCCCTCAAGTAATGATACTTAATATCTATGTGCTTTGTTTTGGGATGCATCATAGGGTTCTTTGAAATGGTGATAGCACTTGTATTATCACAATAGATAATTAATGGTTCAAGAATTTCCATATTCATACCTTTTAGTAATTGCTTGATCCATGCAATGTTAGAGCAATTTGCAAAAGCAACCACATATTCATATTTTGCAGTTGATTGAGATATGCATCCTTGCTTTTTTACTTATCCATGTGACACGTCTGTCACCCATAAAGAATGCTCCTCCTCTTGTGCTCTTTCTATCATCTATGTTTCTAGCCCAATTAACATCTTTATAAAATTGTAGCTCAAATTTTCCTTCTTTATTATACCACAAACCATAGTCTTCGGTATTATTTAGACATCTCAGAATTATTTTGACAATAGTCATGTGTGATTCCTTAGGATTAGCAGAGAATCTTGCAACTATACCAACTGCATGGGCTATATTTGGTCTAGTGTGTACAACATACACTAGTTTCCCAATCATAGATCTATATAAGGTCTGATTTACCTTGGTAGTCTTGTCTTCCTTTGTCAATTTGTATCCAGTTTCCATAGGTATTCCAACTAGTTTGGAGTCCTCCATTTTGAATATCTTTAGAACTTCTTTGATGTATTTGGATTGTGTGACGTAGATGCCTTCATCCTGATGTAGAATCTGTAGACCAAGTAAAAAATTGATCTCTCCAAACATTGACATCTCAAATTATTTTCTCATTTCATCAACAAATTATTTGCATAATATATCATTACCTCCAAATATGATATGACCAAAAAATATCTCAGCAATGAGAATTTTATCATTAGTATCTCCTTTCAAATATAGATTATTGTTATTACTTGTTCTTTTAAATCCAATACTGATGAGATAAGAGTGAAGTCTTTCATACCATGCTCTCGGTGCTTGTTTCAATCCATACAAGGCTTTGTGTAGTCTACAAACTATATTCCTCTTGTTAGGATCAAAAAACCCTTCAGGTTGTTCAATGTATACCTCCTCTTCTAGTATTCCATTCAGAAATGCAAATTTTACATCCATTTGGTATACTTTGAATCCTTTGAAAGCAACATAATCAATTATAATTCTTACTCCTTCTAGTCTAGAAATAGGTGCAAAGGTTTCTCCATAGTCAATACCTTCTTCTTGTGCATACCCTTTGCATACTAGTCTTTCTTTGTTCCTTGTGACTTCTCCATCCTCATTTAGTTTGTTTCTGAATATCCATTTGGTACCAATGACATTTTTGTCACTCAGTCTAGGTAGTAATGTCCATGTTTTTTTCTTTTCAATCTTTTCAATATTCTCAATCTCTTCATTCATTGCACTAACCCATTCTTGATTCTCAAGTGCAGTATTAATAGATTTAGGCTCAAAATCACAAATCAAACATCTAGTGTTAAGTGACTTACTTCTTCTTCTCATTCCATCTCTTTTGTCTCCAATGATCTGGTCATGTGGATGGTGTCTTCTGAAATACTTGGAAAGTGTAGGTTCAAATCTCTTTTCATCATTCTGATCATCATCTTGACCTTCATTTTGATCTTCATCGCTCAGTTCATCATTGTGAGCATTTTCCTAATTTTTGATGTGTGCAGCCTGTTGCTCGGTTGCATTGTTTTGATGTGCAATAGTGTTACAATATTTCTTAGGTAGAGTGTCAGGTTCTTCACTATAGACAACTCTATTGTAATCTTTCGGTTCCTTTCTACTTTCCTCATCATTTTTCTTAGCAAATTCATCCACTTTAACATTTGCACTTTCAATGATTTTGTTAGAAGATTTGTTAAGACATTTATAAGCTTTGCTTTTGGTAGAATATCCTAGAAATATTCCTTCATCACTTTTAGAGTCAAGTTTCCCATTTCTATCATCTTTCAATATATATAACATTGAATTACAAAAATTCTAAAGGAACTCACATTTGGTGTGTATCCATACCATAGCTCATAAGGTGTCTTATTGGTGTCTTTCTTCAATTGAACTCAGTTTAATGTATAGACAATAATACTTACAACTTCTCTCCAGAATGTTTGTGTGATGCCTTTTTCAATAATCAGTGTTATGGCACAATCAAAAATTGATCTATTCCTCCTTTCAGCAATCCAATTTTTCTGTGGTGTTCTCGGTGTAGAAACCTGTCTTGTAATTTCATGCTCATTACAAAAGTTAGTGAATTCATCAGAAATAAATTCTCCTCATCTTTATGATCTTAAATATTTTAGTTCCTTTCCACTTTGCTTCTCAACTATAGCTTTATACCATTTGAACATCTTAAATGCTTTTGATTTCTCTTTTAAGAACATAATAGTCATCATTCTAGAATAATCATCAACAAATAGAATGAAGTATCTATCACCATAATAGCTCTTTGTTCTCATTGGTCCACATAAGTCAAGTTGGACTAACTCTAAAATAGAATTAGATGTGTAGGTTTTTCTCTTGAAACTAGACTTTGTCATTTTTCCTTTCTGACAATTCTTACACATGACATGGTCGAGTTTTGACATACACGATAAGCCTCTTACTTTTCTTTTCTTGCTTATCCTAACCATGTTGTCAAAATTCACATGACATAACCTTTTATGGCACAACCAAATCTCTTCATTTCTATCCAATAAACAAGTGGTCTCAATATTATCAAGATAGAATAGGTTACATTTTGTTTGTTCACCAGTACCGATCAACCTTCCTGTTCCATTATAGATCTTTGCCTTTTTTTTCTCAAATGCAACTCGGTGACCTGTGTTATTCAATTGTGAAAAACTCAATAGATTATAGTTAATTCCTTTAACCCAATATGCATTTTCACATCTGATCAGATTATTCAACATGATGGTTCCTTTACCTTCAAATGGACAAGGTGAGTCATTACCCATCCTAACTGATCCACCATTATAATATTAAAAAGTTTCAAACTTTTCCTTATCTCTAGTCATATGGTGAGTACACCAACTATCAATAATCCAGAAATCATTTTTTCTAAATTTAGAAATGAGTGCAATTTCAACATGTACCTTTCTTCTTCGTCTGAATCATCCTTCATAGCAACAAATACTACCTCAATATCTTCATCAGATTCAGTGTTAGTATTTTTAGCTTTGTTCTCAACCAGGTAACAAGACTTCTTTCCTTTGTCTTTGAAGGCTCGGTTATCTCTTCTATCAGAGTGTCAGTTTCTTCGGTAGTCTCGGTCATCACTTCTATCAAAATTCTTTTCATAAGATCTGTCATTATTTCTTTCATTTTTTCTCTTGTTAGGGCATCTAGCAGAAAAGTGTCCAATTTCTTTGCAATTAAAACATACCAATGGTAATTTACCTTTGTATCTACCTTTGCCTCTTTGCAATCTTCTAGCCATTAGTGGTTCAATTTCATCAAGTTCTTGTTCATCACTATCACTTTCACTATCATTTCTCATAGTGTATTTATGAATTTATTTACTTATTTTCAAAGAAGATTTTAATTCAAACTCAATAGTTGGTAAGAAACTATTTTCAAAGTTATTCATCCCTATCAATGGGCCCTTGGTCTATTGGTGAAGTTGAATGGCTCACAAAGAGCCCACCAGGGATCAAGTCTTGCCAAGTGCAAGGCTCTAACATCATAAGGGATGAGGCTGGGATCGTTCTGTAGGTGAATTTGGCAGTGTGGATGCTCCTTAGTCCTTGGTTCTAAGCTGAAGAGGTTTTAGGCATGAGTGGGCCCATATCAAGTTTCTAAAACATCTAGGTGGCCTTCGTTGGTTGGTATCTCATAGGCTTCATGCCTCGCTGGGTTGCCTTGTAGGTCTCAACCCCCCAATAAAAAAAAAAAGAAATAAAAATTATTCATCTCAAATGAAATAAGTCTACCAATCAAACTATCAAGAGTAACATTATTATTTTCTACTACTATCATTTCTTGAATTGTAGATACTCTAATATCATAAACACACAGTAAGGTTCTCAGAATTTTACTTACCACTATTTCTTCCTCAAGTACACCTCCTACTCCTCAGATAGAATTAACAACCTCTTTGATTCTGCTACTGTACTGAGTGATGTTTTCTCCTTCTTTCATTCTTAGGTCATCAAAATTTCCTCTTAGGATTTCAACCTTAGCTCTTAGCACATTTACATCTCCTCCATGTAATATCTTGAGTTTGTCCCACATTTTCTTTGCAGTGGTGCATGATTTGACATCTTAAAATTCAGCATCAAATAGTGAAGAAGCAATTTCTATCATCATAGATTTGTGTTCATGTCTATCTCTTAATTGATCAATAGTCATAGGTCCTATCGGTGTAGCATATTCAATATCCAAGTATTGTGTGACATCATTTCCAATACCTGATAGGTGGAGTCTTTTCCTACTTTTCCATGATGAAAATTTGTCTTTGTTCAACTTAGGCACATCCCTTTTACTCATCTTGTGATATTTAGCTTGAGTCTTTAAACTCTCTTCCAAGCACACCAACTTTCATACCAATTGTTAGAATAACTAAGATGGGGGGGGGGGATGAATTAGTGGCCTAAAAAATAATTCCAATATTCAACCAAAAATTTATATCAGAAATATAATACCTTCAGTTATCTTTCAGTCCTACAAGATGTATGCCTTTAAGTAATCTTATCAAATATATATACTGCTCGGTGAAAATACTATTTCTCTTTTTCTAAGGTTTACCGAATAACAGTAATTAAACTTAGTGTTTACCGACCAATCCTATTTTAGTAATGTGTAGAGAAAAACATCAAAGAAATGAACCATATACACATTTGACGCATGGATTTTAACGTGGAAACCCTATTAAGGAAAAAAACACTTGGGACCGGTAACCCAAAATTTTCACTCTTCTAAAGTGAGCTCAGTGAAGAGCCAACCCTGTTAAAGGTTAGAAAAATACTGTTAAGTGCAACCTTGTTAGAGGATTTAAAAATAATAGTTTATCATTTGACCTAGCATTCACTATGATGTCAAAATGAAAACCTTTTTATACTCTTGAGTATCTCAATACAATAAGGATGGTTAAATCCCACTGGGCTAAGAAATTTTTTGAATCAATGGTTAAACTAAAACAATAAATAATCTGTTCAATAATGAAACTTTAACTTGCAGATTTTCAGATCTATTATTAGTTCATAATACCTCTCTGATCAATGTTCTCTTAAATTCCTTTTCTCCCCTTCTTTCTTCTTTTTTGCTTGGTGAATGCTCTTTCTTTTGTTGCTCGGTGTCTACAGAATTTCTTTGGCTCTATCCTTCAGCCTGTATGATCAGATCTGCATGAAGAATTCTATCTTCACTAGAATTATACTCAACATTCCTCTCTTCATAATGAATTACTTGTCTCTTTATATAGACATTATTTCACCATTCATTGTCCTTTTCTTTCTTGTTCTTGACGTAGATTGCATCTTGATCCGCAAATCCCTCCATGCATTGCTTTAATATTTAAAGCTTTGCTTTAGTTTTATTCCGTAGATTTATCCTTGAAAACTATGAATACAAATTCTTATTTTCTTTATTTAACTGATCAATGGAAATAAAGAAATCAATCAAGTAACTCTAAATATAGCTCCTTCCAGCTAAGTGTTTTGTCATTTTCTAACTCTAGTTGATTTTTGTCATCGACTCTTAGTTTGCTCGGTCATTGACTCCAGCTGTCCTCGGGGATCAACTTCAATTCTTGTCGGTGACCACTTTAATTATGCTCAGTGTTGTGGTGCTCAGTATACACTATGAACTTCGTGGGGTTCTATATCTGTCGATGTGCACTGTCTGTTGGTGTTTACTGTCACTTGGTGTACACTAGCTTTTTATGTTTACCGATAACATAAAATTTATCTCTTTGGTTTCTTGAAGTCTATGAAAATATGTATATGACCAATCAGATTATATCAAGTTGACATCAATGAAAATACAATACATTTACTGATCTAATGTCTTGCATTTACTTTCTATAGCTTGGTGATCATCAACTTATCATCTTCAATCATTTAATCAGTTATAGTTCATCAATTATTTTGGTGGCTTGGGGACACCAGCTAGAATATTATCTAATTTTTAAACATAAAAAATTAATGGAGCGGGAGCGAGTGGGGGGTGGAGAGGAAGGTGGAATTTCAAATTTGATGTTGGGTGGGAAAATGGGAGATGAAGGGTCAGCTATGGGATCTATGATAGGGGATGCAGGAAATGCTGTGAGATCTCCATCAGGGTATGAGGAAAAGGCTTGTGGGTCTACTATGGAATTTTCCAGTAAGGATGATAGTCCCTTCAAGGGGAGAGAGGTGGAAAAGTTTAAAAACCCTAAGGATGATGAAGGTACAACAAAAGAGCCTTCTCAAGGTAATATATTAAGCCATATTTCAGCCCTCCAGGGAAAAGGGAAATGGACAGGTCTATTTGAAATCAAACCTTTTGGGAAATCTTCTTTTATTGAGGTGAACATCTTTTCTGATTCCGTTAAGGGTGATTTTGGCATTTTCATTTCTGACCTGATTCTCGACCATAATGTATCAATAATGGCCTCAACTCTAGTTTGTAAGTTCACGAGACCAAGACCGAATATACATCTAGTTAGATACTTTGCAAATAAGAATGGAGGCTTAGAAGAATAGGTAGCTATAGTAGCTATGCCAAAAGGATTCTTCTCGTTTGAGTTTTCTAACAGGGAAGATCTATCTAAAGTGTTGTGCGGTGGTCCTTGGATGATGGGTAAATCTTCCCTATCTCTGCAGAAATGGACTACCAATCTAGACTATAATGATAAATATTTCACATGTGCCCTAGTGTGGGTGCATCTTCCTAGTCTTCCCCTAGAGTATTGGCATGCGGATATATTTGTTGGTGCTTTTGGAGAGCTTCTATCAATAGATAGCGGCTAGGAAAAGATAGGTGTATGAAATGATCTGTGTGAACATCTAGCAATCTGCTGACCTTCTACATGCCATCACCTTGAACTCAATGTTGGGATAATGGATACAAGAAGTTTAGCATGAATCAATGCCCTTTGCCTATTTCATATGCAAAAAGTCAGGCCATTGGGCGAAACAATGTCCCCAGAAACCTCAAAAGGAAAAAAAGAAGCAGTAAGAACAAATAAAAGGATAGAAGAAGGAGTGGAAAGAAAAAAAATCTCCAATGAAATAGAGGTTGTTTCCCCTAAAACAAAGGATGTTACTCCTCATGAAAAGATCACAGATGAGGAGAGTGAACAGAAGCCAAATGACACTCCAAAGAGCCAAGGGATGCTGAGAAAAATAGGCCTCAACAAGATATGCAAACGGGTGAACTGAAGAAGAATAAAGACCAAGAGCAAGAAAAACTGATCTCAGAAGAAAGTACTAATGAGAGGAACAATCCTCAAATGAATGAAAAAAAAGAAAGTGTTGGCTCTCCTAGAGGAGAAGAAACATTAATGGAATCAATGGTGGAGGACTCCCTGATAGGGCATGAATCTGATGAGCCTCCTCAGAGATTTGAGGTAAGCCAGGGATGCCACTTAAAGGAGGACCAAAACCATAGTGCATCTTCCAAAGGGAACAGAGAGGAAGCCCCCTTAACCCCAATAGTGAATAGGTATGGGGAAATCACGAAAATATGGAAGGAAAATATTAAGATGAGATGGAAAATCCTTGGATTGATGTTGGGGAACAAAAAATAAGAAATAATTCAGGAGAGAAAGGATTATCCCCTCAAGGGAATGCTATCTCAAATGATCACAACAAAAATTAAGGGAAGAAAGGTGAAAGTACATAGAAGGGAAGCTCTATTCTTAGGATGGCTAAAAATAAAGGAGCCCAGAAGCAAGGAGGAGCCCAGAAAAGACAACAGAAAGTGGATATTGGCATGCCAAAAAGAGAGAGAGGTAGAAAAATAGATAGAGCACAAAGGGATGAAGAAGCAAAATAGAATATAGCGGATGACAAAAATCTCACCATTCGCTAGGTATGTTCTCCAATCATTAAATGAAGATGATTTCATGGAACATTCGAGGACTCAATGGTCCTCATAAGAAAGATGTTGTTAGGAATCTAGTGAGGGACTCTAAGCCAGATATCTTAATGATCCAAGAAACTAAAATGATGAAAGATAAGGCAGAGAAGATAAGTCTGATTAAAAATGGGGGAAGCTTTGGAAGTAGTTCTGAAGGACCCTCAAGAGAGCTCACAATTTTTTGGAATCAATTTAGCTTCAAATATCAACTATTGAAAGAAGAGAAATAATTTCTCACTGTTAAAGTTTGCAGCCTTAAAGAAAAATTTTCTTGGATTCTTATTATTGTGTATGCTCCAAACATGAAGATTAGGAGACAAAAACTATGGAAGAAACTACACAACTTTAGGTATTCCCTCCTTGAGAACCACTGTATGATAATGGGGGATTTTAACACCCCTCTAAATGAGAAAGACAAGATAGGAGGGAATACAACTCAAGTGGAAAGTAGGGTCGACTTGATGGAATTTATAAGTAATGAAGGTTTGTTGGATGTAGAGCTGGAAGGAATAAATTATACTCGGTCTAACCGAAGAACTGGTACTGAGCTTATCCAAGTCAAGCTTGATAGGGTTCTCATCTCCCTAGATTGGTATACTAAGTTCTCCTATACCCTGACCTCTATCCAGAATTGGATCAGACCATTTCCATATTTCTTTCTCTACTAGCCCATTTAATGGCAAAATAAATGCACCTTTCAGATTTGAAAAGATGTTGTTAGCCCACCCTAACTTGGAGAGTATAATAAGGGAATGGTGGAACATTAAAGTGGATGGTATAGAAATGTTCAAGGCGGTCAAGAAAATGGCAAATGTTAAATCTAGAGTGAGACAATGAAATAAGGAAGTTTTTGCGGATATTTTCTAGACTAAGAGTAAAATTAAATTAGATCTGCAAGCTACCTAGGTAGAAATTCAAAGAAATAGTATGTTTGAAGCCCTGAAAACTCAAGAGAACCATATTCTTGTGGATTTTCACAATATTATAGCCAAAGAGTAGACCTTTTGGAGGCAGAGATTCAGATCATTATGGCTAAAGTCGGGAAACAAAAATACTAGATTCTTTCATCTCTCATCCCTCAAACATAAGGCTATTAATATTAATCTACTCCTTGTTGTATACAAGAGGGAATATTAATAAAGAGGAGGAGATAAGAGAAGAAATGGTGGGACATTTTTCTTCTTTATTATCTAAGGATAATAATCTTAATTTGGAAGATCTGAAAAAGTTTCTGGACTCTATGTTAGAATAGTCCCAAAGGATAACTGAGAGGGGGGGGGGGGGGGGA
>MU225240.1:9996288-10008252 GCA_018584345.1 Thuja plicata
CATGAGACATCAATGCAATCAAACATTTCTTCAATAATAGTATCTTTGTTGCTAGGTATGGATTCATCCTCAATCATAGGTGCATATTCATAGTATCTTTCTTGAACCATAAACTTTTCATCAATCTCAAAATGCGTGATTTCAATTATCTTCTTTAATCTCAAATTGAAACATCTATATGATTTTCTTTTAGTAGAATAACCAAGGAAAATACCTTCATCACTTCTAGCATCAAACTTACCAAAACCATCATCTCTTTTGATGTAGCACTTGCTGCCAAAGATTCTGAAGTACTTTACTATAGGTACATTTCCAAACCAAAGTTCATAGGATGTCTTACCTGTGCCTGGCCTTAATTGGGTTATGTTGATAGTATATATTGTTGTGTTTACTGCATCTCTCCAATAGGTGTGTGCAACTTTTCCTTCAATCATCATAGTGCACGCTGTATCAAATATGATCTTGTTCCTCCTTTCTACAATCCCATTTTTCTGAGGGGTTCTAGGTGCACTTAACTATCTTTTAATACCATGTTCTTCACAATAGTCATAGAACTGATCAGAGGTGAACTCTCCTCCTCTATCTGATCTTAGACATTTCAATTTCAATCTGGATTCATTCTCAACTTTAGCTTTGAATATTTTTAACTTCTGAAAGGCTTCAGACTTCTCCTTTAAGAATGCAACCCACATCATCCTAGAAAAATCATCAACAAACAAAATGAAATACCTTTCTTCGTAGTATGATCTTGTTTGAGTAGGACCACATAAATCTGTATGCACTAGGTCCAATTTGTTCTCAACTGAGTTCTCCTTGCTTTTGAAGGAACTCCTTACATGCTTTCCCATAACACATTCCCTACATATTGTGTCAACTGGTCTTGCAATACTTGGTAGTTCTCTAATTGCCTTAACATTGCTGATCTTTACTATATTATCAAAGTTGATATGACAAAGTCTCTTGTGCCATAACCAACTGTCATCCACCTTTGAAAAAAAATAACTTACATCAAAATTAACCTGAAAAACATTACCTTTTGTTGTAGAGCCTGATGCAATCATGTCTCCATCCTTGTTGTTAATGATGCACTTTTTGTCTTTGAACTCCAAATGATAGCCTTTGTCAAATAGTTGTCCAACAGTCAGCAAGTTATGATGTAATCCATCAACATATAGAACATCATCTATCTTATTCTTTCCATCCAAAGTGATAGAACCTCTGCCTATGATAGGTTTGGGAGTGTTATCTTCAAATCTAACCATACCACCTTTGTACTTGTCTAACTGAACAAATCTATCTTTGTCACCTATCATATGATGAGAGCATCCACTATCAATGATCCAATCAGTTCTGATTTCAGCTTTGGAAATTAGGGCTAGTTCTTGTTCTTCCTTTTCATCTGCAATGTCCATTTCCTCAAGCAACTTTTCCATATCTCTAAGGGCAACAAATCTAATTTCATCTTCTCCTGAATCTTCATCGGTTACACCTTCTTCAACATGATAACATTCCTTCTTATATTTGGGTTTGTAATCAGATCTAAACTTCTTGACTCTTGTGGGACATTTAGATGCAAAGTGACCTATCTTATTACATGAAAAAAATTTGAATGGAAGTTGTCCTTCATATTTACCTTTTCCTTTATTTTCTCTTCTAGAAATCATAGCTATGATTTCTTCAAGTTCTTCATCAACTTCTTCTTTCTGATTGTGACTAGAGGTGTGTAAGGATTTCTTACCATGGACTGTGGCTTTGAAGGCTATTTCACTTTTAGGTTCAGTCTTCAATCTTGATATCTCAAATGAAGATATTTTGCTGATTAGAGTCTCTCTCTTGAAGTTTTGTGAGAATTGCATAGTTTCCTCTAGAATACTGATCTTGTTTTCATAGTCTGATGTCAAAGTAGTTAGAAGATATTTCAACCCTGTTAGGAGTTGTACAATACAATGCAATAAGTATACTGACCTGGTTAAGGGTCAGACCCTGTTAGGAGTCTTTTACAAATAACCTTGTTAGGGGTGGTGGACTCACTGTCCAAAAGCTCACTGCTTGAAGGTGAAGGCTACAACCTTCTGAATAATAGATATGCACTATATCTGATGATGAAATGTAGAGTAGACCTTCTATTTTGATCAGTTCTAGTGTATTACAATCTTTCACTTCTTCTTCACATAGACCCTTGATGAATGAACCAACTCTGATAATCTGCTCCGTACATCTTTCTTCACTTTTTATATCATTCACACTTAGCGTATCACAATTGAACTACCATAAGTATCTTCTCCAAATCAGAAGGTCATGTTAGATCTTAGAAGCACTTCATCAATATCTTAGTTGGCTTAACTAATCATGCAAACAATATTAAGTCCATGCAAGTCAATGTTGAACAGACGCGACGCTTCACTGAGTCAGCCTCACCAAATTAACCATAAATTTGCAATCATCTTGAAACATGTTTGGCACATTTGGATTTGTATTATAAACTCATAAATAAACATGAATACACACACACATATCCTAAAGATAGGTGCAACTCATGTAACACGTTATATACGTCAGCCCTAAACAGTTATACTTCCAAAACTGTAACTGCTAACAACAGAATTGCATAACTTTACTGAAACATCATATCTAGGTCTGCGTGTATGAAAATAACATAATAAACATGTCAAAAACATGTATCTATCCACGCAATTCTTCATGTCATCAGTCAGATAAGTTCATATAGAATTACTACTGTATTACATATGTTGTCATCAATGACAAACATACAAACAATCAACTGCTCATAATCAAATCTCCAACACTCTATTCCTAGTAAAGTGGACAACTCAATAAATGATAGTCTTAAAGCCATTCCTTTTTATTAGGAAATAGAAAAGGTGGTTTTCTCCTTTGAAGGAGAAAAATCTCCAAGGCTGGATGGTTTTTAGATGTTCTTTTTTTTTCAAAAATTCTGGAGCATCACTGGTAAGGTTGTTTGTTCTGCTATTAAGGAGTTTTTTGGCACTAAAACCATCTTAAAGGAGCTAAACTCTACTTTTATATCTCTTATTCAAAAGAAACTGGGAGCAATTACAGTTGACAGATTCAGACCTATAGGCCTTTGTAATTCCTTGTACAAGATTTTGTCTAAGGTGCCTACTTCTAGAATTCTAAAATTTATGCCAGACCTGATATTTCCTCAAAAGAATGGATTTGTTTTAGGGAGATAGATATTAATATCAATAATGGTTGTCCATGAGAATATTCATTCTTTAGAAGCAGAAAAAAAAGGCTTCCTAATGAAGTTGGATCTGTCGAAAGACTATGATAGAGTTGACTGGTATTTCTTATCCAAGATCCTTCTGGCTTTTGGATTTGATAAAGGAGTGGTCAGACTAATTATGCATTTGGTTACTACGATCTCTTCTTCAGTTATTATCAATGAAGGATCCTATAAATTCTTTCATCCCTCAAGAGGTCTAAGGCAAGGGGATCCTATATCCCCTATTATTTTTGTAATCATGGCAGAAAGTCTTGGGAGATACATTAATAAAATGGTTAATGAAGGACAAATTATGACTCTCCAACCTTCTTCAGCTAGACATAAGTGTTCTCATGAATTTTTTTTCGATGACACAATTATTATGGGGGAAGCTACTATTAGGGAAGCTAGGAATATGAAACAGGCTTTGAATCCTTACACCAGTGCTTCTGGGTAACTCATAAATTGGGACAAGAGCTCTCTATACTTTAGTAATACTCCTAAAGAAAGACAAAGAAAAATATCTTATATTCTTGGTTGTAAGATAGGGGTGTACCCTGCATCCTACCTGGGTCTTCCTTTGTTCCTGAAACCTGATACTTCCTTTTGGAATGATATCTTAGATAGATTCAACCATAAAATTGCTGGGTGAAAAGGGGAAACTTTGAGCCAAGATGGAAAATTTTAGTTACTTAAGGCTACTCTGCAAAATATTCCAGTGTATTCCCTCAGAATTTTAAAAACACCTCAGAAGTATGCTGATTTGATAGAGAAAATTCAAAAAAGGTTCCCTTGGTCAGGTGTTGAAGAGAAGAAAAGGCTCAACCTTATTTCCTAGGAAAAGGTCTGTAAACCAAAGAAGTTTGGAGGGCTTGGATAAGAAGTATAATAAACACTAACAAGGATCTTCTGGAAAAACAAAGCTGGAGGATCTTTGAAGAAAAAAAGGAATGGAATTCTATCATGACAAGTAAATAAAATATTAATTTCTAGAAGACTCCTTAATGTCTCAAGAGAATATTCAGGGAACCTTCATATGGAATAGTATCAGTAAAGGTAAGAATTTGGTTAGAAAAGGGATTAGATGGAAGCTGGGAGATGGTAGGAAGATTAAATTTTGGAATGATAAGTGGCTAAAAGATAGGCCTCTAAACAAGAACTAGGAATGGAGAAATTTTATTAAGGTTTGTAAAGAAACCATAGGGGAACTGGTGTTTGATTACTGGAACAATGATGGTTGGATTGACCTAGGTCTTATTGATGCTAACCTAAAGGCGATGAATATGAAACTCCATCCTTGGTTTATAAGAGAGAATGAGGAGGATTTTATGGTCTGGGGACCTGAGGCTAATGGTAAATTAAATTTTTTCTTCTGCTTCTGCTCTTCTGTATACCCAGGATGATCATCCCATTTTCTCTAAGGTCTGGAATAAAAAGATGATCCCTAAAATTAATATGTTTTTTTGGTTGCCAGTCCAAAAATAAATCCTCACAGTGGATAACCTCTGTAAAAGAGGCTTTAATATGCCAAATATGTGCTTCTTGTGTTGTGCTAAAAATGAATCTTTTAATCACATTATGATACATTGCCCCTATACCAGAAATGTGTGGTAGTCAATTTTCAAAAGGATCCATCTGGATTGGGTTAACCCTCAGGATCTTAAGGACCTAGTTAAGCAATGGTGTTGTCCTTTCCCTAGTAAAGAAATAAAATATCTATGGAATTTGATTCTCCCTCACTTCACTTGGAGAATATGGAAGGAGAGAAACAATATAGTGTTTAGAGATAAAAATACTCCTTATGAGAATATTGCAAATCAATTGTGCAGAGTTCTTACAGAAAAATTCAGAAGCAATCTACTGAGAGACTCAATTCTATGGAACCAATCTCAGAAATTTAATGAGATCCTTAATTGGGACCTATGGGGTCAAAGAACTAGAGGCCCCAATCCTAGAGATAATATCACATGGACTACCCCTCCAAATGGTTGGTTTAAAGGCAATTTTGATGGATGTGCTAAAGGCAATCCAAGTATGGATGGGGTGGGAGGATTAATAAGAGATTGGGCTGGAAATTGTCTAGGAGCTTTTGCTACTCCTCTGGGAATACAAACAAACCATGTTTCCGAAGCCAAGGCGGCCCTCCAAGTTGTGATGTTGGCTAAAGAGTTGGGATGTTCAAAACTATGGTTGGAGGGAGATTCCTTAAATATTATAAATTGCATGAAAAATAAAAATGTGGCCTCATGGACTATAGTTCATATTATTGAAAAAATCAAATCTATCTTATGTACTTTTCATAAAGTCCATATCTCTCATGTCTACCATGAAGGAGATAAGCCCGCGGATGAACTTGTTAATGTGGGGGCCCATAATGATGTCATCATAATGTGGAAAGAGGAAGTAGATCTAAAAATGGAGATTTAAAGTCTAATCAAATTTTATAAACTTAATCAAAAGAAGGGGTCATTAATACCAGTAGTAATAATGAAGAGGACACTTAATTTTTTGAGGAGATATTTATGTCAGTTGAGGTGTGAAAAAATTATGAATGGGTTAAAAGCACACAGATTATGGGTCATTTTAAGCCTTTTGAATTAATGAAGCCGAAAAAAAAAAACATTTTGTTCACTGGAAACCTGAGGAACCAGAAAATTGCAGAGAAGATGGGAGGAGGTCTGCGAGGGGAGGAGCCACTAGATTGTGAGAAATGGAAAAAGAAGAAAAGTGGTGCAGTGTACCCATGACTATCACTAATTGAATGTCACTATGAAAAGTTTTGAGTTTTTAATAACTAGATTGGTCTCAGAGGATCATCCTATTTTGGCTGTGGATCCATTTGTTTGGTCAAGGATCTCTTAGGCAATCTTATGAGCCTAGAGATGCCTTAGTCCATTAGGATCATTTGTTTAGGCTTAAGTTGCTTTAAGTATTTTTTTATGCTTTTATGAGTCCTAAGTCTTAAATTCTTTGGATTCATGTCATTTTGGTCATATTATGTCAATTTGATAGGTTAGGATCCAGTCCAAAAGTCTTTGAGTGCAAAAAAGACAATATTTTCCCAAATGTTGCAAAAGATGTAAAAATGTTGCTCATGCAACTTCCAAAAGTTGCTTGAGAGTTGCAAGATGTGAGCCCAAAAGTTATAGGGAATTTTGGATTGATTTGAATTCAAATATGAAGTGTTTTTAAGTGATTACTTCGAACCAAGATGGTTAGAAGTTTTGTATTGAATTTTTTATGCATTTGGAATGGAAGATGAAGAGTTTTTCTGAGCATTTATGAGTTGTACGGTCATGTATGGTTTGAAATTTGAAAACCAAGTTGATTTTTGAAGGCCCTCTTTGTTAGTGTTACTTTCCAATTGAGTTGAGGCTGTTTAGTTTTGGTTTGAGGTGTTTTTGATTCAGTTTTCCAAAAGTAGTCCAGGAAGAGGCTTGTTAGAAACTCATTTCACTAATGGAGTCCTAACTTGCATTTTATTTGGTGGAATTCACTAAGATCCTGTAAAATGCAAGTTAGGATGGTATATTTAAGGATTCCAAAATCTCAGAAGATGGATCAAAGAGTAAAGCCCTCATGCATCAAGCCCTAGGCTGAATATCTCAATGTATTCAGCCTAGAATGAATGTGAATGAAGTGTTGTGTTGAATAGATAGTTTATTTGAGTTAAATGAAGGTGGATTTAAGTTTTTGGAATTACTTGAGGAGTTATGAATCACTTTATCCATCACATGCACCCAATTCTTAGCACTTGCTTTGATATCCAAGCCTAATTTGGCCAATTAGGTCTGCAAACTTGGTGAGGGTTAGGTGTTTCTGGATTGGAGTTGGAACCTAAGGATTTTGGGTTCAGCATAACTTCCAAAAGGGTATCTAGGTATATAATTTATTTTCTAAAAGGTGATCAGGAGGAAAATTTAAGTTCAAAAAACCACCTGGACAGACCTGCGAGGAATTCTACGACAATCCTAGATAGGTACTATGCAACAGTTGGAGGACCAAACCAAAGGGTGATTCTTAGTCCTTATAACATAAGGTAGGTGTCCCAATAGAAAATTGGGGTTGGGGAAGACTGGTGAAGACTTCTAGTTTGTGACTTGAAATAGGGCTAGTGTCCCTAAAGCATAAAATTGCAAGATTTTGAATTGAATGGTATTCGATTGGGAAAGGTCAGTAAGTTGTTCTACCACCTTGAATAGGTAGAAGGAATTGTGTAAAGAGGGATCAAGGATCAAAGGAGAGCACAAATTGAGTTAGGTGTCTTGGGGAAGAGAAAGGACCAAGTCCACACTTCTTGCTGTCACCTCTGCATTAGGTGGTATCAGAGCCTAGAAAAGCTCTTGTGAACGAGAATGACAGAGAAAGTTGATGAGACTGGTGAAGAGATCCCTTTGAGGGTCACAAACATGGAGCTAGCCAAGACTGTGAGGGAGAAGGCAGCTAAGAACAAGAAGATGGAAGCAGAGATAGATAAATTGAAGAGTTCTCAGACAAGTAGAACTACTGGTGATGATTTAGAGTCAGACCAAGAAGAAGAAGAAGAGGATACTGAAATAGAGAGGACAAGGGTGCCACAAGAGAAAAGGATCTTATAAGCTTTGTAGAGAGTGGGTAGGAGAGATAACAAACATGACCTACCAATGTTTATGGGAAAGATGGACCCTGAGGAATGTATGGTTTGGGTAGAAGCCCTAGAAAGTTATTTTGAGTGTGAATATATCCCTATCTCACAGTGAAGAAATATTGTGAAGTCAAAAATGAAAGGACCTACACTAAGTTGGTGGAACTTCCTACAAAGGGAGAGGGTAGAGAAAGAAAAATACCCTATAACCACATGGAAAAATATGTTGAGAGAAATCAAGAAACAATTTGTTCTTGAAGATTATGAAGTAACTCTACATAAGAAGTTACAAAATCTAAAGAAAAAGGATCTTGATGTGGGATCTTACATTGATGAATTCCACAAGATCTCAATGAAGATAAAGAACCCTGAGAGTGAGAAACAAAAACTTGCTAGATACATGAATGGGATCAAGTAAAGTATTCAAGATGAACTAAGTTTGTTTTTTCCCTAATCTATACACCAGTGTTATCATATGACTGTGAAGATTGAAGAGAAACAAAAGAAGAGAGGAGAAAAGAATAGTAGAGGAAGGGAAATGGTTTCAGAGGTAGAGGAAGGTTTCAAGGAAGAGGATCATCTCCAAGACCATAGGGAGAATCCAGTCACCAAGAGTATGATAGAGAGAACAATCACAAAGGTAATTTTAGAGGGGGTAGAGGAAATAGCAGAGGAAGGTCACGAGTTAGAAGTACCTCTATGTTCACTGGGAAGTGTTTCTCCTACAACCAGATTGGTCACCAATCCTTTAGATGCCCAAACAAGGCCAACACATCTGGAGGAGATAGGAGAGTCCAACTCACCCAAGATGAGGACTGTCAAAGCATCCCTTCCTATCACACCACTACATCCAGGAATGTAGAACCTGAGAAAGGAGAGTGAATAATGTTTAATAGGACACTCTTGAAGGTGCCAACTCCCAAGGATCCCCCACAAAGGAAGAGTCTATTTAGACTCACTACAAGGTACTTGGTAAGATTTGCAAAGTTATTGTTGATTCTGGTTCTACAGAGAATTTAGTTTCCAATGCAATGATAGATAAGATTGGTTTGAAGAAAGTACCCCACCCAAGCCCTTATAAACTATCTTGGCTTAACAAATATCAAAAAACTTTGGTAGATGAGCAATGTTGGGTAGAATTTCAAGTAGGAGAATACAAAGATAAAGTCTTGTGTGAAGTTGTGAATATGGATGCATGCCACCTTCTCCTAGGAAGACCTTGGAAATATGATGTTGATTCTCAAAATGGGGGTAAGAAAAATGTGTATACCTTATCTAAGAATGGGATTAGTTACACTATGACACCCCTCCCCGATTCTAAGAAAGATAGAGCTTTAAAAAACAATGTTTCCTTAGTGGGAGAGAAGGAATTTTTGAAATTCCTTAAGGAAAGAGACACACCTTGTTTTTCCATCATAGTAAAGCCCAAAATAGATTCTAAGAAGATACGAAAAGGTTAAGAGCCTCAGAGAAATGTTGGCCCCAAAGAAGTGCAAGATTTGTTGAACAAATACAAAGGAACAGTTGCAGACAAGAGTAATGATGTTTTACCATCACAGAGGGATATTATCCATTGTATAGACCTCATACCTAGTTCTACCTTTCCAAATAAGGCTTCTTACAAATTGACCCCTGACTAAAATGCAGAAGTTGCAATACAGATTCAAGATTTGATGGAGAAAGGCTTCATTAGGAAGAGCATAAGCCCTTGTGCAGTCCCTGAAGTCCTTGCACCTAAGAAGGAGGGTACATGGAGGCTATGTACTAACTCTAGATTCATCAATAGGATAACCATCAGATATATGTTTCCTATTCCAAGGATAGAAGATCTGATGGACTATTTAGGAGGAGCAAAATATTATTCAAAAATTGACTTAAAGAGTGGGTATCATCAAATTAGGATCAGAGAAGGGGACGAGTGGAAAAAATCTTTCAAAAAAAATGAGGGATTGTTTGAATGGGTAATAATGCCCTTTGGTCTCTCAAATTATCCTAGTATGTTTATGAGATTGATGAATGAGGTCCTTAAGCCTTTCATAAATCACTTTGTTGTTGTTTATTTAGATGACATATTGATCTTTAGAAAAGACAAAGATGAACATTTGATACATCTAGATATGGTAATGAAGAGACACCATGAAGAGAAGTTGAGGATAAATTTGGAAAAATGTGTGTTTATGCAAGAAGAATTGATATTCCTTGGCTTTGTCATCTCCAAGGGTAACTTGAAAATGGACCCTTCCAAGGTTGAAGCCATACTGAATTGACCCACTCCAAAATATTTCAGTGAGGTCAAGAGTTTCCATGGGATAGCTAGTTTCTATAGGAAATTTGTCAAGAATTTCAGTGGGTTGAGTTCACCAATGATATATACTATCAAAGGGGGAAGGAAATGCAAGTTTTTATGGACTAATTTTGTAGACAAGTCCTTTGAATATTTGAAGAAAAGAGTCTATCAACAGCCTATCTTAATACTCCCTGATTTTCACAAGGTGTTCACCATTGAATGTGATGCTAGTAAGATATTTATTTGGGGTGTTCTCAGTCAAGAAGGGAGACTCGTGGCATTATTTAGTGAAAATATTAATGAAGCTAAGAAGAATTACTCTACATATGATTTGGAGATGTATGCTATGATCCAATCACTGAGAAAGTGGAGGAATTACTTATTGCCAAACTAATTTTTTGTATGTAGTGACAATCATGCATTGAGTTTTCTTAATAGGCAGGAGAAACTAAACCATAGACACCTCAAGTGGATGGAGTACTTGCAAGAATTCACTTTCACCATAAATTAGAAGAAGGGGGTAGCTAATAAGGTAGTTGATGTAGTGAGCAGAAGGAATTTGGCTATACAAGAAGTGACCTTGGAAAGTGTAGGTATCTCTGTCCTCAAGGACATGTATCCCAATGATGAAGACTTGAAAGAAATTTACAAAGTTTGTTTGGAACTAGGAGATAGATATCACATTGAGTTTGCAAAATATATGATTCAAGAAGGATTGTTGTTTTAAGGGAGTAAATTGTGCATCCCTAATTTCTCCATGAGGGAGAAAATCATAAAAGAGAAACATTGTGGATGTCTATCAGGCCACTTTGGTCTTGACAAGACACTTGAGCTAGTAAGAAGATTCTACTTCTAGCCCAAGATGCAGAATGAGATAAGGAGATTTGTGTAGTTTGTCAAAAAGCCAAAGGCACCAGTTCAAATGCAGGATTTTACAAACCATTACCCATTCCTAGAAAACCTTGGGACTCCAGCAACATGGATTTTGTATTGGGTCTTCCAAGGAAAAAGGTAGGCTATGATAGTGTTTATGTGGTTGTAGATAGGTTCTCCAAGATGGCACACTTCCTACCTTGTAAGACTACACATGATGCCTCAAGTATTTTAGGTCTCTTCTTCAAGGAAATTTTAAGACTCCATGGTTTACCACTCACAATTGTTTTAGATAGAGACCCCAAGTTTTTGGGACATTTTTGGCATACCTTATGGAAAAAACTAGCTATGTCATCCTCTTACCTCCCTCAATCAGATGGACAGACTAAAGTCATTAATAGGTCTTTGGGAAACTTTCTCATATGTCTGATAAAGGAGTATGGAGTGGCATGAGACTCAATCCTTCCACAAGCATAGTTCTCCGATAATGATTCTGTCAACAAAAGTTCAGGACTCAATCCTTTCCAAATTGTCTATGGATCCCACACTAGGGGTGTATTGGAGCTAAAAAACATCCATAATTTTGACCAAAGGAGTGCCCAAGCTGAGGATTTTGTAGAGGTAATGAAGAACATTCATCAACAAGTGAAAGACAGTTTGCAACAAACCTCTGAGAAGTATAAACAAGAAGATGTCAAGAGGAGAGATGTCCAATTCAAGGTTGGAGACATTGTAATGTCCCCGCTAGGGAACCCATAAGGAATCAGGTCTATGACCTAAAATTACAATCAACAAATTTTTTTTATTTTTTTTTTACATTCTAACATATCATCATTACCATTCAAAAATACATTCCTTAAGGTTCCCTTAATGAATTCAATTACCATTATTAAGTATTTCATCTTACTAACAAATTCTATTTCCATTACAACT
>MU225240.1:10012323-10039865 GCA_018584345.1 Thuja plicata
GTATAACAATAATGCATCATAACATATTCATGTAAATGTAATCATCAATTAACTTTCACAAACCCATTTAATCATTAGGCATGTACTCATTATCAAAACAAGATAACCAAATCGTATAACCCTAAATTCATTAATCATCTCTAATCCCAAGTAACATTATTAGAGAAGATAACAGATCTAACCTTTAAGTGATTATAATCAATTAACCTAAAGTAAACATAAATATTAATAATGAGCATCTCAAAAGAAGCATATAAGTCTATCAGGCGGATCCTTTTAGTATTCAACTATCATTAACACACAAGAAGATGTATAGTAACATACCTATGCAATATTATTTCCTATATCAAATATGAAGTTATGGTGAGTTGTAAGAGGTTCAGTTTTAAGACACCATCTCAAGAAGAATCATTCTCACATAAAGTCCTTCCTAATATCCAGTGATCATAACCAAGACTTGATAGGGTTGGAGGGGCATTACAGACATGGTTATGGTTCACCTGAAGAAGGAAAGATTACCCAAGGAAAAGTACACCAAGCTGATGAAGAAAAATATTGGCCCCTTAAGAATCTTAAAGAAATGTGAAAATAATGCATATAGAATTGAATTACCTTCAACTACTGGTTTGTCCCCCATTATCTGATGACATTAAGTTTTTCCATTAGTATAATTAAAGGGAAAAACATGACAAAGGTCATCGGTATAATCATAACTGGTGGAAAACAAGCATACCCAATGAGATGACAATGTCTATTGTAAAAATGCTAAGTATAGAATTGCTTGATGAACATTGACAAGAGTCAAACCGACGACAGGAATTACTGACAATACAGTTTTGAGAACATTGCCGACAGAGAAGAAAAGGCATACCTGATGAATAGTTCAATTAAGGGACACTGACAAAGTACAAAACTGATAGAACTGACAGAGCATCCTGACCCTCAGAACTGATAGTCAGCTACAGAACCCGCAAAAAGTGGATCTAACTTTACATGCCAGATAAAACATTGTGATTCTATTTATAGAGTTTTTAGTTGTTTTAAAGCTTTACTTGAGGGTCAAGCAAGAAAATTATGAATGTTTTAAAGCATCCTAATGGATTTAAAACATATCTAACTAAAGATCAAGGTCAAGTTGTAAACCTTGGATCTAGAGTTAATTTGAAAAGCGTGAATCAAGAATAAAGCTAGAAACTAGTATAAATAGATGTTCAATCATTTGTAATAACGAGAATTGTAATCAGTTTATAAATGATAGTAGCCATGGAGAGCATCTAAGAAGAAGAAGAGAATTCATGCAAAGTACATAAATAGATTAAATTAGTTATCAAGAACACAGAAAGGCTACCGACGAGTAGAAACAAGGTATCACTCAATCACTCAAGGTGATTACATTTATATTGTAAACTTTTTAGGATCTGTTATTAGAAATTAGAGATTGCATTCACTATCATATCAACATTTATATTGTAGTTGCATTCTAACAAGTGCATCACAACTAAAATCCTTTTGTAGAAGGTGGACTTAATAGTTCTTTGATAAATTTCTTAATAGGGTGCACACCTAACGGTGTTGCTAAATCTTCAAATGAAGTAGATCTTAACAGGTCTCCACTCTAATACTCCTAACAGGGTAGATCATCAGAAGTGATCAATTGTAAGCCTTTACCAACTCCCTTCTTATCTGCAGATAGTGAATTTTTGTGGGTAGACATCCCCACCAAATTTTTTACTTCCTAACAGGAGTTTTCTATGATATCATATCATGTGTTATGTGTTATTTACTTTCATGTATGTTTCTTGAGTGTTTACACATGTAAAGAACTTATATTACGATTTCACATACATATAGAAAGATGAATAGATAGATAGGAATATACAAATCTGATGACTCAAAGGTTAATGGGCCAACCACATAAAAAGTTTTAGAGGTACTGATTCACCCCTCCTCTCTCAGTACATCATTCCAATAATTCCAACAATTGGTATCAGAGCTAAGTCTCTTTCTTGAAAAGCTTAAAGTCTTAAGAGAAAAGATCAACACAATGGAAAAGTACATATTGGACAAGACTATTGAGAATGAGCAATTGCAAATTCAGATTTACTATGAGTAGTATAAAGAGGCAAGAGTAAGCATGAGAAATTTGCTTGATGAAATAAATATCATGGCAACTAGGCTTAATGAAAAAGATTATCACGAAGAGGAGATCCCAAATTACTTCAACTATGCTGAATCATCAACAAGAAAAGCTTTAGACACATCAGTAGAAGAAATTACAAGTCTACAAGAAGTCAATCTACATCTGACAGAGCAAATCAAGATGTTGCAAATTGGTCAAGAGACTCAGATGGTAAAAATGATTGATGTCATGAATGATTCAAGAAAAGATGAATCAGAGAGAACATTGGCTATTGATGGTAGGAGGAAAATTACAGAGAAGCTACAAGAAAAAGAATCAGAGATTCAAAGACTGACTGATCATCACCATGAGATTACCAACCAGATTATTCTTATGAGTCCAGAGGCAAACAGATTAAATACTAAACTCATTGAAAGAATACCGATCATCAATGAGCTAAGGGAAGAGAATGAGAAACTAAAGCATGAAGTCAAAATTTAGAATCAGCACAATGAAATTGATCGAGAAAACTGAAGATAGAAATAAAAGAATGGATGATTTCCTTGATGGTCAAAGAAGAGTCAACAACTACATAGGAATAGGGTACACCAAAAATGGAGAATCATCTAATCAATCGGATCAAAGGAATGTTTATGCAACTCCAAGGACCAAGAAGTTGTCATGCAATCACTGTGGAAAACCAGGCCACACCTCAAACATTTGTAGAAACAAAATGAAAGGTATTCCTCAATCACAATCTAATTTCATTGGTAATTGTTATAAATGTCACAAGAAAGGACACAAGGCATTTGAATGCAGATCTAAGGTGACAAATCCAAAGAAGGAAACCTACATGGACAAGTATTGTCCTACCTGCAAAATGAATGGACATACATATTAGGAATGCTAGAAAAAGAATAAGAAAGCATGGACACCAAAAGAACCTGATAATGGCTACAAATCGACAAGAGTAGGTAACTCATATGTTTGGGACTATAACACATGGGTAAATTGCACAACATGTGGAAGGTATGGTCATATATCTGCCAACTGTTTGAGAAAATGGACTAGAAAACCAAGAGGGTGGTTCAATCCAGGTATGACATGTTTACATTGTCATAAGGTTGGACATGTGATAAAAGATTGCAAAGACTGAATGATAGAAACAAGCACTTATCCCAATGGAAACACCATTGATGACATCAAGAAGATGAGAAAAAAGATGTGGGTAAAAGCCACAAACACTGAAGGTGCTGGAAAAAGAAATGAAAATGATGACGCCCCATCCAATGGATCTTATGGCATCACTATCTCCAACTAAATTGCACAAGTATGGAACTACATTATGACAAGTTATATTATGCATCGGTTCCATTTACATATTGATCATATAGACAAAATTAGCATTATTGAAGATGCGCTATATTGTTACTTGTAATATTATTGAAAAAAAACCATCGATTAATGGTACAAATTAGCATCAGTGAACACACACAGAAAAGTTAACACTACTTACCGAAATGTATCGGTCATTACACAAAAGCCAAGTCACTAAGTGTAAACCGACAGACATCGGTAATCCTTGAGCCAACAAAAGTTGTCATCACCATTTTACCAACAATCATCGGTGAAGTCACCAAAGCTGCTAGCAACGCCAACACTTTGTGCCTATACCAAAGATGTACTTATGCCTCAACTAACAAACTCAGTCTTTGTATACCGACAAGTTTTTGGGCATTAATGACAACTTAGGGCACAAAAGTTATAAAAGCGCGACGGAAGAACTCATTTCACACCCGCAATTTTTGAGCAACCAAGCAGAGCTAAGCAGAGAGATTGGAGAGAAAATTGAAGTGCGACCTCAACAAGATTCCAACTCAACTCAAAGGATTCACAAGCGATCAAAGAGATTCAGTAAGTACCTGCATTCACTGACCGCACTGTTTAAATTATAGAAATTCTTGAATTTCTAAAAATGATGGCATCTACTTCTAGAGTTGAAAAGTTGAAAGAAGATAAGAAGAAAACAATCAATCTTATCAGCAGAGGCACTTGTGTTGAACCTAAATACAAGCTTCACCCAGAAATTGCATCACAACCTAATGATTCTAGAGAATTATCTAGAATCCCACCTAGGGTTTTGGTGGTAGAGGATGTAAGGTCCTATATACATTACAAGATCTCAGAATTAGAGAGATCTGGACCTAGACAATACCTATAGGGCACTTTGTGATGAAGATGGAAACCTGAAAGAAGAGCACAAGCATCTGGTAGTGAAAGGTCTCACGAATGCATTACATTTTCCCAGAGTTTTTAAGACAGAATGGATACGGATAGTTCTTTGTAGAATGCATAACCAGGCATTATGTCTTAATAAGCCAAAATGAATAACAAAGGATGTTATTCATGTAGTTACTGGATATCCTACAACTGACAAACCACAAGTTCACAAGCACCCATCCCTGAAGGAAGTGGAAAAGCTAACTGGTGCAAAATCAGACAAGAGAGGTCTCAAGGTTAACATTATCACTGATGAAGAACTCAAATTTGGTGCATGTGTGGTAGGATACAAAATATTTTAGGCCAGTAGAATGAACAACATAGCAAGCACTGCTATGAGCACAAATTACAAGATCATCAAACAAGGAAAGAAGACGGATCTTGCAGAGATTTTGTTGAATCAACTTGTGGAGAACATGAAAACCATAAGATCTTCAAGGACAAACACTTGTAAGTTTGGTTCCATCATTATGTGCATATTCTTTTACTTTGAAGAATACTTTCCTTCCATAGGAAAAGTAGTATGGGACACAAGCAAACCTGTAACCATACAGATATGTGAGCATATAGAGTCATTAGGTACAGATTTTGATGAGCTAATGAATGAGTATTTCAAAGGTATTAAGGAAAAGATGCAAGCTAGAACAAGGATACCTTAAAGTTTGATAGAAGAATACAAAGGGGATATATGTTTTATGGCAGATACTGATTTTACCTATATCAAACCAATAGTACCTAGGAAGTCCTGGCTATCACATTTAGAATATGAGATCAAAATAGGACAAGCCACTGAGTGCATCAAGGCACTATTGAATGAACTAGTTGAAAAAAAGAAAGCAAGATTTGGAACTTATAAAGAATCCAAACCAAAGATCAAGAAAGATCTTGTTGTCAAGAAAATTATAAACAAGAAGAACAAAATGGTTAAAAGTTAACCAAGAAATTTGTAGTTACTCAAGAAGGTGAAGAGGAAACGGAAGGAAAGGAGGAACAAACTGAAGGCTAGTCACCTATCGGTGAAGAAACATAAAAGAATGATTCAGAGGGTACACAATCAGATTCACCACCTCCACCTCCACCTAAGAAAGCAAGAACAACAGCTACTTCAAGAACAAGAAGCAAAACTACAAAGGAACAAACTCCTTCACCACTTAAGAAAGGTAAGGTGAGAACCTACAAGAGAAAACCGGTCTTACCAATAGAGATACAAACCAAAAGGAGGAAATGGGTTAGGAAAAAAGAGGATCTAGAAGACTCAGCTATGGATGAAGCTCACATAGATGTAAAAAAATGGAAAGAACCCTTGATTCTAAAGACAATTGATGAAATATGTAAGAACATCTTAGAATCACCATCTATTTCTGATCATAACATTAGGAAATGATTAAAATTTGATCTAGAGGATCAAAACAAGATAAAAGAAGCTATTATAGTTAAAATGTGCAAACATCATTATGTTCCAGTACAATTCTCAAAATATGATGTTCCTAAGGAACTATCAACGAGATTGTCTACTTGATGGACATTTTCTCTGCATCAGGAAAAAGAAATAAGAGAAAGAGTACTTTTTACTCTTATGCCTTTAGATTCAAAGAAGGAAGAAATAAGTGAGATGATGAAGAAGTATGAAAAGAAGTTCTCACCAAAAATGAGAGCTTATGAATTTCTCAAAGGAAAGCTAATAGATCTTGATAAGGAACACATTAAAAAGTGGTGCAAGATACTTAACCAGCCCACTAAGGAAGCTAGTCCAGAGAAGGAACAAATCATCATCAAAGATGTACAAGATGACTCATCTATGGAATTGGATAAAGAAGAGAGTGAAATAGTAGGCCACAAACATACTGAAGTTGTAGATGAGGAATGGCCCAATACTACTCTTGACAAAATCAGAGTGAAGAAAGTCAAAATCCACCAAGTCCAATTCATATTGACTTTAGTAATGAAGAAGAGGTCACCAAAGAAGAGTTGACAATAAAAGGTAACATAACTGAAGATATCAATGATGAATCATGGCTGGATAACATTATCAATGACACTATAGGAAAAGACCCTGCAAAAGAAGTGCAAAATGATGAAGATATCAATATTGCATAGAGAAATACCGACAGATAGGATAAAACTATTGACACTGCAGAGGTCAATACACCGACCAACATAAAAATTTGGATACAAGATATTGATATTGAATCAAGTCAAGAGAAATCATCTAAGAAAGATGATGATATACCCAAGGACATAGGTAATGATGAAAATAGAGATGCATCAGATACTCAAAAAGATACAGATACAGAGATGAGGGATGCAACTGACACTCAACAAGAGGTGTCTACTGAAAAAGACAAAGGAGTGGATAATAAAATGAAACACTAAGAAAGGATGAGGAGAAAGAAAAGAGTGAAGAAGTCAAGTAGGATGAAAACATGAAAGAAAAGGAAGATAAATCTGTTGATACAACCAAGGCCGATGAAGAGACATCTTCACAAAACCAACTGGTGGACTCAGAATAGAAACAAAAAGATGCCTCATCTTCTCAACCCTCACCTAAAAAATCCATCCAATCTCAAGGTTTACAAATGGTAGTACACCAATCTGCCTCCCGGCCAAAGAAGAAGAAGAAGAAGAAGAAGGTAATGAAGAAAGATATCTTTGTGGTAACACTTGATGAGGTAATTGAGATACCCAAGTGGGATGTATCTACTTTAGATACTGAAGGACTTCAAAAGTTTGGAGTGATGTGTCAGAGAAAATCAATTCAAGAGAAAATGAAAAAGGCACATAGGGAAGCGCAAGCACTTGATAAGGCAAGGGACATTCTACATCAACTTGTTCCAAATATCAAAATTGACAATGACATATCAGTCATGGAACAAATAGTATTTCTTATTGACACCATCACAAATAAAAATGCAGATGTAGAGAAGGAAATAGAAGAACAAGTAGAGACGAAGTATCAACACAAACTAGTTGAGAAGATCAGCCAAGAAGTGGAAGAGAACAAGGTAAAGCTCTCTGAACTAGCATGTCAATTAGAACCTATGATTTCTAAAGCTATTACCTTAGTTCAAAAATCCTGCACACTATAAAATTTCACAAAAGAAAATAGTGAAAAGCTGTCACAAATAGATTCAGATCTAACAGCTAGTGCACAAAGTTTAACCTCTGGTGCAAACACAATAAAGCCGCATCATGAAAAGATCATATAGGTTAACAGATTGAGACAAGAAATATGGGATGCAGAGACTCAATTCAAAAATGAGATTACAAAGCTACAAGCTCACATATTGCCAAACCTCACCACTCTGCAACAACATATTACAGATGCACAAAATCTGATCTCAACCCCGGAAATGTCTGTGGTAGACAACATATATGACATGCATGTGAAGATTAAACTTGAGCACATGGCTCTTGAGAATTTAAAGGAGAAATGGGAGAAAATGATGGAGGAAATCAAACCTCACACTCTCACATTTTTGACAAGTTGTAAGTACCTTTTCCCTCATTATAAAAAAAGGAGGAATCTATACTTATGTACAATATAGTTTAGTAGAAAAATGAGGAATGTATACATATGTACAATATACTATATGAGGATATGTATAATGTATGTACAACAAGAATAGATATGTACATAAACTTACACTTACTGACATATGCATAGGGGGAGTCATTTCATGACTAAGGAAGAAGTATACACAGGTGTACATACTAATAAATCAAGTATGTTGCACATATCAGTTTTTGATACTAATGTCAAAGGGGGAGATTGATGACATTAAGTTTTGCCATTAGTATACTTAAAGGGAAAAAAATGACAAAGTTCATTAGTATAAGCATAAACAGCGGACAACAAGCATACCCGATGAGATGACAATGTCTATTGTAAAAATGCTAAGTATAGAATTGCCCAACAAACATTGACAAGAGTCAAACTGATGACAAGCATTACCGACAATACAGTTTTGAGAACATCACCGACAGAGTAGAAAAGGCATACCTAATGAACAGTTTAATTAAGGGATACCGACGGAGTACAAAACTGACAAAAATGACAGAGTAGCCCGACCGTCAGAATCGACAGTCAGTTACAGAACCCGCAAAAAGTGGATCTGACTTTACACGTTAGATAAAACATTGTAATTCTATTTATAGAGTTTTTATTTGTTTTAAAGCTCTACTTGAGGGTCAAGCAAGAAAATTGTGAATGTTTTAAAGCATCCTAATGGATCTAAAACATATCTAACTAAAGATCAAGGTCAAGTTGTAAACCTTGGATCTAGAGTTAATTTGAAAAGCATGAATCAAGAATAGACCTAGAAACTAGTATAAATAGATGTTCAATCATTTGTAATAATGAGACTTGTAATCAATTGATAAATGATAGTATCTATGGAGAGCATCTAATAAATAGAAGAGAATTCATGCAAAGTACAGGATCGGATCAAATCAGTTATCAAGAACACAAAAAGGCTACCGATGAGCATAAACAAGGTTTTAATCAATCACTCAAGGTGATTAAATTTACATTGTAAGCTTTACAGGATCTGTTATCAGCTATTAGAGATTGCATTCACTATCAGATCAACATTTATATTGTAGTTTCATTCTAACAAGTGCATCACAACTAAAATCCTTTTGTAGAAGGTGGACTTAACAGTTATTTGATAAATCTCTTAACAGAGTGCACACCTAACGATGTTGCTAAAGCTTCAAATGAAGTAGATCTTAACATGTCTCCACTCTAATACTCCTAATAGGGTAGATCATCAGAAGTGATCAATTGTAATCCTTTATCAGCTCCCTTCTTATCTGCAGATAGTGAAGTTTTGTGGGTAGGCATCCCCACCTCAGTTTTTACTTCCTAACAAGAGTTTTCTGCGATATCATATCATGTGTTATGTGTTATTTACTTTCATGTATGTTTATTGAATGTTTACACATGTAAATAACTTATATTATGATTTCACATACATATAGAAATATGAACAGATAGATAGGAATATACAAATTTGATGACGCAAGGGTTAATGGGCCAACCACATAAATAGTTTTAGAGGTACTGATTCACCCCTCGCCTCTTAGTACATCATTCCAATAATTCAAAAAAATTTCAATGTAGCTGACCTATATCCATACAAAGGTCTTGTTACTGATGTCTCTATTGCAAGTGCTCAAGATCTTCCACAAGACAAGGAGCTACAAGATCTACCTAAACCACCATCACAAGAGATTGACAGTATACTGGACAAGAGGATAGCCAAACAAACCAGGAGGTTTACTTTCTATGAATTTATAGTCAAATGGAAACACCATTCAGTTGAGGATGATACTTGGTTGACACCTGAAGATATCAATAAGACTGGCTTAAATTTAGAAGATCTCCCAACTCAAGGGACTTGAGTTAATTTTGTCTTGGAGAGTATGGTGCAGTGTACCCATGACTGTCACTGATTGACTGTCACTATGCAAATTTTTGGGTTTGTAATAACTAGATTGGTCTTAGAGGATCATCCTATTTTGTTTGTGGATCCATTTGTTTGGTCAAGGATCTCTTAGGAAATCTTATGAGCCTAGAGATGCCTTAGTCCATTAGGATCATCTGTTTAGGCTTAAGTTGCTTTAAGTATGTTTTTATTCTTTTATGAGTCCTAAGTGTTAAATTATTTGGATTCATGTCATTTTGGTCATATTATGTCAATTTGATAGGTTAGGATCCAATCCAAAAGTCTTCGAGTGCAAAAAAGACAAGATTTTGCCAAATGTTGCAAAAGATGTAAAAATGTTGCTCATGCAACTTCCAAAAGTTTCTCGAGAGTTTCAAGATGGAAGCCCAATAGTCATAGGGCATTTGGATTGATTTAAATTCACATATGAAGTTTTCTTAAGTGATTACTTCAAACCAAGATGGTTAGAAGTTCTGTATTGAATTTTTGATGCATTTGGAATGGAAGATGAAGAGTTTTTCTGAGTTGTAAAACCGTGTCTAGTGTGATCTTTGAAAACCAATTTGATGTTTTTAAGGCCCTCTATGTTAGTGTTACTTTCCAATTGAGTTGTGGTTGTTTAGTTTTTTTTTTAGGTGTTTTTGATTCAGTTTTCCAAAAGTAGTCCAGGAAGAGGCTTGTTAGAAGCTCATTTCACTAATGGAGTCCTAACTTGCATTTTAGCTAGTGGAATTCACTAAGATCCTAGAAAATGAAATTTAGGATGGTATATTTAAGGATTACAAAAGATCAGAAGATGGCACGAAGGGTAAAGCGCTCATGCATCAAGCCCTAGGTTGAATATCTCAATGTATTCAGCCTAGAATGAATGTGAATGAAGTGTTGTGTCGAATAGATAGTTTATTTGAGTGAACTGAAGGTGGATTTGAGTTTTTGGGAGTTACGTGAGGAGGTCTGAAACACTGTATCAATTCCATGCACCCAATTCTTAGCACTTTCTTTGATATCCAAGCCTAATTTGGCCAATTAGGTCTACGAACTTGGTGAGGGTTAGGTGTTGCTAGAGTGGATTTGGAACCTAAGGATTTGGGGTTCAGCATAAATTCCAAAAGGGTATCTAGATATATCCTTATTTTTCTAAAAGGTTATCATGAGGAAAAGTTAAGTTCAAAAAACCACCTGGACAGACCTACAAGGAATTCTAAGACAGTCCTAGATAGGTACTGTATGACAGTTGGAGGACCAAACCAAAGGGTGATTATTAGTCCTTATAACATAAGGAAGGTGTACAAATAACAAATTTGGGTTGGAGAATTCACTGGTGAAGACTTCTAGTTTGTGGTTTGAAATATGGCTAGTGTCCCTAAAACACAAAATTGCAAGATTTTGAATTGAATGATATTCAATTGTAAGTAGTTCTACCACCTTGAATAGGTTAAAGGCATTGTGTAAAGAGGGACCAAGGATCCAAGGAGAGGATAAATTGAGTTAGGTGTCTTGGGGAAGATAAAGGACCAAGTCCACACTTCTTGATGTCACCTCTACATTTAAAAGTGTTTGGAGAAAGCTCAAACGCGGTGGGGTTACTCCATATACGGAAAGGCTTCACGATTTTGATAAAGAGATTACTGAGAAATTTTATGCTGGGTGGACTAATGGAAGGGTAAATCTTCTAGGTAAGTCCTTTCCGCTTACACTGAATCTTATTTCTGAGATAACGAGCATGCCTTTAGAAGGTATTAAGTTCTATAGGAACAATAAATGAATGGGATCTCAAAATATTAAGCTTTTCCCTAAAAATGCTAAGGAAGAAGCTATGTTGATTAAAGGCCCAGGGGATTATGTTGAAATCAAAAGGATCAAGAGTATTTGGGCTAAGATTCTGAAAGTCATGATAGAGTACTTTACTCTTGATGGGTGCTACTCCAAGATTTATAACCTGTATTTCATTCTTGTTAATCAATTTAGATATAAAAAGACAGTGTCCTTTCCCTAGTTCCTGCTTAACTCTCTGAAAAATAGTAATATGGAGAATAGGAAAAATCCTAGTAGCCTGGTGTTGCATGAGGGGTTAATCATGCTTATTGTAGACTATGCTAGGGATAAAATTTCTAAACCTAAACCCAAAAAGATCAAAGGGAAGAAGGAGAAACCAAAAATGGAAGAGAAAAGGGCTAAGGCTACGAAGAGGGAAAAGAAAAAGAAGAAGGTTAAGGAAAAAACAAGAGAGGAAATTGAAGACCAAAACCCCTCTTGATGGGAAAATGAAGAATGCATGACGCAGGAGGATAAAATGGAGGAAAATAAGGAAGAGGAGGGTCAGAAGGAAGATGCTATGGGCTCAACCTCTAGAGAGAATGAAAGAGAAGAGAGCAATGAGGAAGATGAAGGAATGGGTAAGGAAGAAGAAGACAAGGAGATAGAAAAATAGAAGAAAAGGAAGAGGAGAGGGAAGGAGAGGATGCTGATAATGAAGATTTGAATAGGCAGCTGATTATCCCTAGGGCTAGGAAAAAATAGAGAAATGGGAAAGGAAAGGAGATAACTATTGGTTTTGATGTTGATGACCAAATTATGTAGGAGATGAAAAGCATGGAGGGTCATGGTATTAACTTGGAGAATTGGATCAACAAGGAAATGAAAGAGATGGGGTACAATCTGAAGGCTATGTAAGAAGCCATGGAACCCTAAAAGTTAAATTGGACAAGCTGGAAAATAGCTGTAAGGAAGAGTTTTTGATGAAGGTAAATAATAAAATCCTGAATGAGGACGATGCCAAAATAGAGATAGTTAGATTAATCTATGGTTAATTGGCTTCAAGATGCAATATTATAGGCCCAATGCTTTTGATGTTCATCATCTCACAACAATTGTCATGCTACTAGGACACGAAGGTCCACAACATAGGTGCCCATGTTTTTTCCTTTCCTAGGTATTATTTCCATGCTAATGAAGATCTCTTTCATCGACACAATACCCTGGAACACATATGTTGGGAATCTTGGGGGCAAATTCTGCAACCCCTTGCACTATAATAAGATACTTTTTTGGAGGTAAACTGGGTGGGTCTCTAATTAATTGGGTTATAGTAGTGTCTATGGTGTCTATCCAAATGGTTTGTACATATGTGACTCACTTAAAAGCCTAGTTGACTATGGTGGATACTTAGGGAGACTTCACCTGATCTAGGCTATCATCAACACACCTCTCCTGAGCTTGGCTAGATATAAGACAAAGATTTGGCCCATGTCTTGTTTATATACCGATCTGAAGGATTAATGGTTTAAGGTCATCCTCTGAGGAAGAAGTGCTTTCCCCAGACAGGCCTCTCTAAAAAAAATAAAAAGGTTTTTATTCTAACAGATTGTGCAAGAGCACCAAAGACTCAAAACACTAGGTTAATCGCATTAAGAACCGAAAGATCAAATGTGAACTGAGATACCATCCATACAAGCACACGAGTTCAATTTTAAGCCCAAACCAAATGATATTTTCTTGTTCAGTTTTAAGTGCACCAATTTCAAAATTTCTTTGTCTTGTTCAGTTTTAACCACATGTCAATTTTATGCACCAATTTGAAAGATGAGATTTTTGTGTTTGGGCATACACTTTTTTGTTTACGCACCAAAAGACAAATGAATTGATTTTAGATTGCCTTGTTCAGTTGTTAACCACATGTCCATTTTATGTACCAATTTGAAAAGTAAAATTGTGATATTTGAGCATACACTTTTCCTTTTTAAGCACCAAAAGACAAATGAATTGATTTTAGATTTAACAAAATTTAAGCTACTTCCACTCCACAAACTATCAAGAAATTGTTAGTACCAAAAAATCCTAGCAATTTAGATATGATAATCCACAAGAATGCTAGTATTGATATAATAAATTTCTCTTTATTTTGGATTTGTCTTATGTTCCAAGCCCTCCCCTCCTGCAAGAAAACTGTTAAAGAAATGGGGTCTTTAGTAAGTATTTTTCTTTTGAAGAGTCACATGTTGAAATAGCAAGGTTAGTAATACATGTTGAATCCTGAAATTTGGCTAAGTCTGAATTTTTTTAAAAATCCTCCAAAATCTAGATTTTGCATTTTAACTCCTAGAGATCTGAAACCACTCTCAAACATCCTAAAAGTATATATTTAAAATGTTATATTTTAAATATTTCAATTTTTTTCATAAGCTGATAATTGCAAATCATTTTTGAAATTTCAATCGTGGCGATAAACAAGTAATTGTGAAATAGAATTGTCAATTGCGAAATACCTTTGTCGATTGCGAAATAACTCCTTGAATTGCAAAATAACCCCAAATGTGAAATAAATATGTCAATTTCAAAAACCTACAAATAAATTAGTTGCAAAATTACTTTATCAATTGTGAAATAACCAAGATCAATTGCGGTAATAAACAGTGCAATTGTGAAATTCTTTTGTTAATTGAAAAATTATTTTATCAGTTGTGAATAAAAAAAAATAGAGACTAAAAACCAAATAATCAATTGTGAAATACAAATGGCAATTGTGGAATAACAAGAAACAATTACGGTAATAAACCAGGCAATTGCAAAATTCTTTCGTCAATTGTGAAATTACAGAATATCCCAAAAAAATAAAAAAAACATTTCGAAACTGCAGTCATGTGGTCAAGGCCGAGAAATTATTTTGGTCATCTACAAGTGATTATCGGGTTGTTAGTTCACGTCAGGTTCACCAAAATGTATAGGTTCTAATTTTGCACACTCAAATGAGGATTAGTAGCACCAATTTGCAATGAAAGAAATCATTCAAACTAATAAGAATGAACCTATGAACAATAAAATAACAAGCACCAGAGAGGAAACCAAACAAATGTAAACCACAATGCTTGAAGCTTCTATTGCTTCTCTCTATTCCTTATGAAATTTTATATGATTGGTGCTCAGTCTTGGCATTGGTAGCATCTGTGACTTGGGAGTTTTGACAAAATAAGATCAATGTGATAATGATTTTGCTTTATGCTTCATACAAGAATCCTATAGAGTAATTGTGCACAATGATTCGAAATCCATACCTTCTTCAAATGGTTGAGAAGGTTTGATTATATAGAAATGGAAATGATTTGGATGGATGAGATCGATCCCAGAAACTTGAGAATGGATGGCTGAGATCAAAAGGAACTGAGAAGAAATCAGTAAACTCCACCTCTTAACAAAAGAGAAGAGGGGATGGTTTAGTCCACTGAAGAGTTGATTGTGAGTTACCGCTTGGAACTGAAGAGTTGATTTATTAGAGTTTTTATTTAATCTTAGAAATTAAAATACTCAAACAAGAGATAATTCAATTCTATTTTGATTTAAAATCAAATATTTGAGTAAAATTAAATTAATTAGAAGAAAAAATTAATAAGTTTCAATATTTGATTTTAAACTTGAGGAAATTGAATTTAATTAATTAATAAATTAATTAATTAAGGTTTATTAATTAAATTAAATTAATTATTTAATTACTTTTAGGAAATGCTTGAATGATTAGATGATTGGATTTGAGCTAAATAAGATGATTAATTAATGATTAAAAAAACATTAATTAAAAGAGGAAAATTAGTAATTAAATGTGAGGTTGTAAGTTTGTCCATTTTAGGGTGTCTACAGTATCCTTTACAGCTTGCTCCTTAGGAAGATTGGTTTTAGGAAGTGAGTTCTTTTCTTTCGACCCTTATATTTCTGTCTCTTTTGAGATAGTGTTGTATATCGTGTCCTTTGTTAAGGAGACTTGCAATTTATTTAGGGATTTTGAGCCTTAATTTAGTTCCTTGTAAATGCTTCCCATGGCTAGATATATATGTGTGAGCCCTATGTCTAGTGACTTTGTCTTCTTTTTCACCTACCAACAATAAAGAGCATGTGGTGCACCATGTCATGAGTGAATGAGGGCATAAAAATCTGACCAGAGTGATCTAACTTCTAAAAATACCATCTAACAAATTCTTGACCCATCCAAAAAAGCTTTAATCTAGAGATTTACCTCCCCTTAGATTAGGTTGTTTGTTAAAGGTTGTTCTCTTCCTTTTTCCCCAAACACCACCCATGAAGAGCAAACTTTTAAAATCTCGAAGGTTGTTCTGCAGGAAACACCCTATCCCACTCCTACAAAACATCACAATTGTCGTAACTTAAGTGTGAGCCTAATTGGGGATCAACACCTAGTATATCCCAATGTCTCTTAACAGGCTCAGGTCCTTGATGATTAGGTATCGCATCAAGATACGACATCACTCAACCACCTATTTTCTCCCTCATCTTAGGATGCTACTAGAATCATAAGACAAAGAGTCAACATTAGTACACATCATAGATATAAAAAAATTTCTACCTTAGATATTACTTTCTATTCTCTTGGGGTAGAGATCACCCTCGCATGTACAAATTGCTTCTTATCGTACTAGTTTCCTAGAGCGTATAGAATGCCTCTAGGGGTATATAATTCCCTGGAGGGTGCATGTTTCCTCTAGGGGTATATAAAAACTTGGAGGGTATACATCACCTACACTTATTTGGAATTTCATCCGACCTAAGGTACAATGCAGAAAAAATTCAAAAATGGAATGCAAAAAGTCAACATAGTGACAAAATGTCCTACCTCATCTAGCCCCTTCTTATCCTTGATTGCTCACCTTAGGTTCTCATTGTTGGAATTCGATGAAGATGATTTGAGTTTTGAACATGTGTGTGTATTGTGGTGTTTTCATTATTGGAAACATAATCTATTCGAAATATGAGATCAGTTTTATCAGTGGTGTTGAAGGATCAGATTATTCAATTGACTAAGTATTCAATCAACCTGGAAGAAGACAATATGCAAGGAACATCCAACAAGGTTTAGAGTTAGATATTTAATTATGGTGTTTGATAATGCATTTATCATTTATAGAGGCATATAAAGATACATGTACAATCGTATCAGTTATTTTGAATATTTTAGCAAGTAATTAAAGATTTAAGTGACATTGGCAGAAGAACAGAGGATAGGCATAGTCTGTTTGGCTAGATCAGATAACTAGTCACTTTTATGTTAGAAAATTATTGCTTATGAATTTTTTAATTTTGTATTGACTCTATTGAGTTGACCAGTGCATTTCCTCATGATTGGATTTGATTTTTATGTTGGTGGGTAAAAACAAATTTGTGGTGAAGGCTAACTTTGATAAAGTTTTTATAAAAGAAGGATGAAATTGAGATTTAGGGTTAATGCAAAGATGTTTAGATGGTGTGATAAGAGATTGTGATTATGTGAAGATGTTGGATGTTAGAGGATGTTTTGTGAGCTTAATTTAAGTGGATCTATCAGACAGGAAGTGTCATTTTCATATCAATTTTTCTTAGGTATTTCTCAAGGCAAGCCCTAACAGGTTTGCAGGCTAAATCCTTTAACAAGGTCACTCATAATAGGGTGAGAAGGATATTTAATAGGATTTTAAGTATAAATCCTCTAACAAGGTATCTCTTAGAAGGAGATTTAAATACTTTAACAAAGTAGTTCTTCCTAGGAATTGTATTAGCTCTTAATCGTGCTTAAGATACTCTTACCTGAGTATGCCCTTAACAGGATGTTTGTAATTGCTCCTAACATGGAAGATTTCTTTGGTGCACTAGTGAAATTTGTGGGTATCATCTCACACGTGGTTTTATCCCTCTAACAAGGGTTTCCATGGGAAAAATATTGTGTTATGATTTACATTGTGTGAATATTTTACTTGTTAACCTTCTATATAGTATTTTCACTTGCATGTTGGTTATTGTGGAATCTATTAAAGAATATTTCCAGGTTTGTGGTTGCACTGATTCATGCTCCCCACCTCAATGCCTTCAAGAATAACAATTGGTATTAGGGATTATTTCCCTTGAAGAAGTGTAACAGCTCAGGTAGGAACCTTAAGGAAAATATGGAGGGTTTTTTGAAGCACAGGAGGCAACTCAAAGAAGTTGAAATGCTCATTGAGGAGTTGAAGAAATAAATGAGGTAGTCGAGAGCTAAAAGAAAAGATCTTGTTGATAAATTAAGTGAGAGTCCAAAATACATTGAGAAATTATCTGAATAGAGTGGATCTGATGAATCTAAAGCAACCTTGGAATAAGTGTCACAAGAGAATGAAAAACTGCATAAGGACAAGAAGAACAACAAGAGAGAACTAGAAGCTTTGTCAAACAAGATGGGTGAAGAATTGGAAGAAAGGAAGGCATTATAAGAAGCAAAGACAACTGCAAAAGAATTCCTAAAAGAAAAAGATAAAGCCCTAAAATCTAAAGTAGATGAGCTTTCCATATCTAAATAATAGGTTGGTACATTGTATGCACATTTACATGAGACAAATGAAAATCTACAAGATATTATTTAAGGGAATCAAGATTCCCTAAGGTAGAATGAAAATCTGAGAAATGAGAATGAGAAAATGAAAGAAGAAATGAAGAATGCTAATGATCTACTGAATAAATTCAATGAGAGCACTGCAAAACTTGATGAGAAGATAAGGAATCAAAGAAGGAGAAAAGAAACCACAATCCTTGGATACACTGATAATACTACTTTTAAAGTTGGGGAATCTTTTGGAACAAAGGAGATCAAGCATGAAGGAAAGTCTCCACTAAAGTTAACACAAAGAAATCCTGGTAATAAAAACTACAAAACCTGTGTGTTTCAATTCTCATAAGGTATATCACACTGCAAATGTATGTAGGAGCATGTATGCAAATAATACTAGCACTTTTGAAGGATATTGCTACAACTGCAATAAGTATGGACATACTGCTTATGATTTTAGATCTAGATCCAATAGTAAATCTATTATCTTTGATGGTTACTATTAAAAATGTAAAAAATATGTTCACAAAGATGATGAGTGCAGGTCAAGAGTTATCAATCAGAGGTCACCTGTGAACTGGGACAACCCTTACCAAAGGGAGAGGCAATTTGATGTCCCATGATCAATATATGGTAACTATGGACACATGGTTATGAATTGTAGAATGAGGAATGCAATAGGTAATACTGGACCATGGAGAATAACTAATATGACATGCTTTCATTGTCACAAGATTCAATATCTAGCAAAGAATTGTAGGTTAATGAATCAATTGGTAAACTAGTCAAGAAATCAGAAAGAGAAGTAGATTGTGAATGTAGAAGAAATCAGGAAAGAGATGAGCAAGACTTGGAATAATAATGAAGATAGTAAGACATCATAGGAATCCACATCTCCATCAGGTGTGGTAAATTCATCATTAAACTAAGCCTTCATGTGCCTTAGGGGGAGAAAGTATTGTTGAATCCATCTTTGGACCCCCTATAACTGGATGGTAAGATCTATCAACATTTCTAGATGCAATAAGGTATTTTTAAGTGTAGTATGAAGCTTTGTTGAATTACATGGTTTTTTGTTCATCGGTATAGATTTTTTAAATCAATTGTTGAATATGTAAGTTCTATCAATAAGTGCATTTATTAGATGTGTGCAAGGGTAGATAAAAAGGTTATTTTGGTTTTCATTTTCACCTTGCACATTGCGAAAACTATTGTGGAGTGAAAGAAGCATTATTTGTGTCATTTTTAGAGATCCAAGTGATAAGGAGAGATTGTTGTGTTGATCTGGAAGGGAAAATCAATTGGTTGTTATTGTGTTCTTGGGGAAAGAACCCTACTTGCGAATAGTTTGAGGTATTTATCTGATAACTGCTCACTTGGTTACACATTAAAGATGTCTACTCCCAAATTGATTGATATTATTGAGAGGCCATGACCAGAGTTTAAGAGACATCCATTCAAGTCAATGGAAAATGACCCATCAAGTGCCCTAACTAGAGTTCCCTATGGTGTTCTACATGTAGAGGATGTTAGAGATTTTATTCATTACAAATTAGAAGAGCTAGGTTCAAGGGCAATAAGTGAGAAATACAAGGAGTTATGTGATGATAACTTAGTGTTGAAGGATGAACATAAATGACTTACTGATAATTTTTTTCATCACACAGTCACTTACCCTGATGAATTTGAAGATGATCAGGTCAGGTATGTTCTGAGAAAAATTCATGACTAGTTCATGTGGTTGGATCAACCACATAAAATAACAAAGTAATAAATGCATGTTGTAACTGGTCTTTTCTCAACCGATGATGTACCTGTTCTTTGCACCATTCCAAAAGAAGAAGTGATGAGATTGAAAAAATCTAAGTCGGATGGTCATGTGATGACTATGAATGATATAATAGACAAAGAGGTGAAGTATGCATCTATGGTTATTGGATATAAGGTATATCATTCTAGTAGGTTAAATGGTATACCTGGTGGTGTTATTCATACTGCCCATATGATGATAAAGGAAAATGAAGACTATGACTTGGCTGAAGTCGTGAGAGAATAGTTATTATTGAATCTAGAAAAGATTAAAAATAACAAGAGGTAGAAGTTCAAGTATGGTCAGGTGATCATGTATTTTTTTTTCTATTTCAAAAACATGTTCCCTGATATCAGTAAAATTACTTGGTCAATGGATACCCCATATTTTATTTAAATCAATAATTGTATCAGACTCTTAGGAAATGATCTCACTAGAAAGATATGGGGATACCTAAAATATTTTCAGAAGAATATGCATGAGAAGGAAAGGATACCATGATAAATTATTGAGAGATACAAGGATACCATTTGGTTCATGGTAGACAAGGACACTTGCATGATGGAATATTTTTATCCAACGATCTCATGGGTGATGCCTATGGGTTATGAAGTGGAAGGAGACATTCTGACTATTTATGCAGAGAATTTGTTGGCTCAACTGATAGATCCCAAGACTCCAAGGTTTGGGACATATGAAGAGAAGTCATTTAAAGTGCACAAGGATTTTATGGAACCTATTATTGAGAGAAAAGTGAGAAAGGATGTTGATAAATTCATGAATCATAAAGGTTTCACAAAGGAACACATTAAGAAGGAAAGTGCCAAACATGCTAAAGGGAAACTTGGTACATCTGGTGCAGCAGATGTTGATGATGTTGAATTTGTTGGTGTAACCGGTAGTGCCCCAACCAGTTGGAAAACCATAAGTGCTATACAAATTAAGAAGGATAAACCTTCTCCTCCTAGTGAAACACAAGAGAGGAAACCAATAAGGAGTTCTAAGCCTAAAGTGACATCAGTCTAAGAGACATTAGGCACAACTAAGGTGATAGGAAAAAGAAAGAAACAAAAGGAAAAGAGGGATAAGAAATTTTTTGATGAAGAAAGTGAAGGAACTGAGTCTGGGAAAGAGAAAAAGGAGCTCAAGGAAATAGGAAATAAATCTAAGGTGGTACGTTCCCCTACTACTAAATCTGTCAAGCCTAATTTTGGAAAATTTATTTCTATTGAAAACATAGTGCATAGAGTTAAACAGTGGGTTGTGTTAGTTGGTGTAAGAATTTTCTATGACAAGTTCAATGAACAAGATCATAAAATGATTGAGGATGTTGTTGTTTTCAGCATGCACAAGCTTTGTAAAGCCCTTATTGAATTACACGGTCAAATTCCTGCAATATTGTATGTTAAATTGATGCTAGGTGGCAATATTGAAACTTGACAAATAAATAATTGTATATTCCTTAGTTCAATTACAACCAAATATGTCTACAAGTGAAATCAATGAGATACTTCAAAACTTTAGACATTATTTTAAGACTGGGTCTAGAGTTACAAGATTACTAACTGGTGATTCTCAATCAATGAAAGATGAAATAATGAGTATTTTGAAGAAACTTTTAGGACTCATTGAGGAAGAAGAACAAGACAGAGATGAAGGAGAAAAAGAAAAGCATGATATTGACCTAGTGGTGACTCAAACCGCTAAAGGATTTACTATTGGTGATGTGAAGGTCACACTTAAGGAATTTTGAGATGAGATGGACACTATAGTTGATATTCCTACCATGGAGATACATGATGAGCCCATGGAGATACAGGATGAGCCCATGTATACACAAGATCAACAAGAATCACATAAGCAACAAGATTTACATGAGGAACAAAATGAAGAACCATTAAACTTAAGTACCAGTAAGAATATGACTGATGTTACACAAGATAAAGGTTCTATAGATGATCAACATCATGAGAAAGCAAAAAAGAAGGAAGTTACAGAGAAGGAAGCTACAAAGAAGGAACAAGAACAAGAAAAGGTAATTCCTTTCTCCCAGTCAAAGAAGAATATTAATGAAGATGATATACTACATAAGGAATAGGTAGACTTGAGTACAATGAGCCCAAAGGAGGTGATAGATTCTGTTATGGAACTCAATTCAAAGGCCAAAAGGAAACAATGAAGGAAGAAGCTGTGAGGCCTACCCCATCCCTTCATAGATTAGCATTGCATTTCTTTTCTATGCTCTATAATTTATACTGATTTTTGTTATAGTTGGACTATTTAGACACATGTATTTACTTTATGGATCCGTTGAATCCTTTTCTTGTATACATCACCTGATAATGTAATTAGGGAACCTATGTGGTACTTTATATTAGAGATGGAGATTTCAATTTATGATCTAGATTTGACAATGAATTAGAATGAAGATGTAATCATGATGTAAATCGGCTTAGGGAAATCATGTTATGATTGTTTAATAAATGAAGATGTTTCTCTAATTTTGAAAAGATAATGTATAATGTAAGTGTTAATGCATGATTAATTTTGTTATTATATATATGATGTTTTATTGGACCTACTGATTTGTGCAATGAGTGTACAGGAATAGTGACCATGGTACTAAATAGGGATTCATGAATGAACTTGTGTTATCACCGTGATGCTAAGGTCTTGTCTATAAAAAGAGACATGGACCTCATTATATTGTTTTTTATTCGTAAAAGTGTGATGCAATTGTATTTAATTTAATTTAGTATGTAAATAATTCATGCTTGTGTAATATTGTTGTGTCACTTGACACATGTGCACTCTATGTGTTGTCATGGATAGTAGATGTGACTAGAGTAGGTTTAAATCTAACCTAGGAGGTTAAATAGTGTAGTACCCAAGCTTACCTTGAGTTAGGAAAATTCTAGGGAATTCGTGAGTTAACTTTGGGTAGAGTTTAGGAGGTTCTTTTGGGATCCCAGAGAGTAACTAGGGTAAAAAATAACTACCCCACTTGGTACCTTAGGGGCTAGGGGTAATTTTCAACCCATTAAGAGCCTTAAAACTCATTTATGTCATCCCTGAAGTCTCCATTTTGAAGAGTGATGAGTTTGGAGAGTTGGGAAACTTTGGTTAGCCATCCCCTCTTTCCTTGTTTGCATTTAACTCCATTTATTGAGAAAGAATGCAAGTGGGAGATGGGATGGGTTAGGGTCTCTTCCTCATTAATGAATCCTAATATTTTAGGGAGAAGGCCTTTATAGGAAAGAATTTAGTGAGAGCTTGGGTTTTTCACCCACTCTCTACTTTTAGAGACAAGTTCAGTTGAGAAGGAGAATTTTGGAAAAGAAAGAGGATTGGAAGGAAAAGATCTTCACAAGCCACCATTCTTTTTCCATAGCTTGAATTCAGGTTGGCTCCTTAAAATAGAGTAGTTTTAATGGTGTTTATACATTAAAATCTTAGAGCTCCATAAATGGAGTCTTGTATGTAGTTTGGATACTCCATGTAAGTTTTCTTTTGTGTATGCATATGTTGTGTTTTATTTTATGCTTATACTTGATTGGGAGTCTTCAAGGGACACTCACCCTTGGGAGGGAAAAGTAACCTTGAAGGGGTGACTTGTTGATACACTAGGTAGTGTAGAGTCTCCCATGTGTGGAGGGATAGACATGGGTTTTTTTGTTCCCCATGATGCCAAGAAACCCTGAGAGCACCCGGGGGTTGTAAGGAAAAGTTTTAATGGATTTAAGACCATCATTTTTATGTCTTGAGGAAGTCGATTGTACAAGTCATGTGTGGCTTGCTTTCAGTATTTTGTGCTTTGGCTTCTCCACCTGAGTTAGTCCACTACCACCCCATTTTGGATAATGCCTCTTGGGGACCTTCTTATTGTTAAGCCATGGAAGGGAATTTTCTTTTGGTATTGTTAAGTGTGTTAAGTTTTTGTGTATTCTTGTTTGCATGCTTGTACAGTTCTGGATCCCCAAGCTCGGGGGTGGCCTTGCAAAGGCCTAGATTGGGAGGTGATCCTCCATGGTCAACTCACATATTTTTAGGTGCAGCTAGAGATTTTGAAATATTAGTAGAAGTTCTTGGGAAACTATCCCTAGAGTATCTATGATCTTCTCATAAGACTGATCTTGTGCAGACCTTAATTTGTAAATTTTATCTTGAAGTACGTTGAGAAAATAAGTGGATACTAGTTATTTTAAGGGATTGGAAGGTTGCCACCCTTATAAATTGTAAATTAGCATATTGTATAATTATATCTTGGTAAATAAACAAAAAGATTTATATCTCTTACTTTGTAAATTATATCATTGAGAGTGTTAAAAAAATGAATATTTGGTTGTTCATAAAGTTATTAGAAAAGTTTTCAACCCATGTTATGCAAATGTAAAAACAAAAGGAGGTTTGAAACACTTATCTTAATTGATTTTGATTTTTTTATAATTAACGAAGTTAGTTAAAATGGAGATAACCCTTTATGCTTTAAAGGAAAAATTCATCCTATTCTTTTTAAAACATATAGATTCATTGAGATCTTCTCTTATTTATTTAAGGTTATATACTTATGTGAGAAATAGAATAGATGCATTTTGATTTATTAAAGAAAAGATCCCCTTTCTTATTTTAAGTGCAAAATTTCCTTTATTATTTATATGATATAGATTGTTGATATACCCTTAGATTTATTTTCTCTTGATAATTATCATGTATAGTTGTATATGTATAAAATATTCATATAAACAATTTTTTTAAATCTAAAATTATAAATTTAGATAAATCCAAGATGGCTTTGAGCTAATAGTTCTATATGTGTGTGTGTGTGTGTGTAATAATGTTACATATATATAGTTGTAGACACCCTAAAATGGACAGGCTTGCGACTTTACATTAAAAACACTAATTTTTATCTATTAATTAATGGTATTTAATCATTAATTAATCATATTTTTTCCTCTAAATTCATTCCCCAAATCATCTAATCAAATTCTCAAAATTAATTAAATAATTAATTTTATTTAATTAATTAACCTCAATTGATTAATTACCGTTAATTAATTAATTAAATTCAATTTCCTATAGTTTAAATTGAAAGATTTAAACTTACTAACTAAATTCTTCAAATTAAATTAATTTAATTTCATTCAATAAATCAATTCTAAATAAAAAAGAATTCAATTATCTCAAATGTTGAAAACTTTAACTACATAAATAAATTAAATAATCAATTATCTTCAAAGAGATAATCCTTAATCAGATCACATGGGTTACTCCACCCATTTCTCCAGTTCACATGGGTAACTCCAACCCATCTCTCCAGTTCACATGGGTAACTCCACCCATCTCTTCAATTTTTAAAGGTAACTCACAATTAACTCTTCAGTCAACCAAACTCTATCTCCTCTCTCCCAGTTGAAGAGGTGGAGTTTACTGATGGCTTCTCCAGTTCCCTTTAATCTCAACCGTTCATCTCCCTATCTCTGGGATTAATCTCAACTGTTCATATCATCCTCAATTCCTATATAATAAACCCTTCATACCCATTTGAAGGATCTAGGATTTCAATCTCTTGTGCGCCATTACTCCCTTAGTTTGGTTCTAGCATTCAAACCATCTTGCAATCACACACACACACACACCCATTTCAATTATCAAATTCTCGACACTTCTCAAGTCATAGATTCTACCCACACCAATACTGAGCATCAAAAATAACGTTTCGGAAGAAGAAGAGAGAGATAATAGAAGCTTCAAGCAATTGGGTTTGCATTCATTTGTTTTCTCTTATTTTCTTGTATATTTTATTGATTACGTTTCAGTATTCATTATCAGTAGTTTTTGTATTGATTTCCCCATTGCAAATCGGTACTACTAACTCTCGTCATTAGAAAGAAAAGGAACCACAAATCTGAAAAAGGTGTACATTTTGGTGAACCTAACGTGAAGAAAATAAACTAAATATCTGTTGCAGACAATAGACAGATTTTTTTAGCCATGACCGTACGGTTGCAGATCTCATTTTCTCGATATTGGTGTAATTTCACAATTGCTGGTATTTTATTGTAATTGACGAACGAGTGCCGCAATTGAATGATTTAATACTGTAATTGATTGCAGGCTTTCACATTATTTTTTTTTCATTTTCTGAATCTTTATTTTATTTCTCTGTGCCACAAGTGCTGGTATTTCACCGCAATTGTTTATGAATTGCCAAAATCAAACAAAATTAGTCACAATTGACCGATCTAGACCATAATTGACTGTGTTTTTTCGCATTCCGAAGTGCATTGCCGCAATCGCGTGCAGTTTACTGTAATCGCCAGTGCATTACCATAATCGCTTGAAAATTAATAAATCTGAGTTCCAAACCATGTTTGTCTATCTAAAAATCTGATACTTTCTTTATTTTTGTGCAGGACTGGAAGAATCACCAAGAACAAAGAAGGGTAAGCCTTTTTGAGTATCAATCATTGTTTTTAAAGTTACACTTGCTCTCATTTGCTAACGTTTTCTTGGTGGTGCTAACTTGGCTAAATAGAGAAAACTAAAATTAATTCACTTGTCAATTTGGGGTTTAAAAGAAAAATTGTATGTGTGAGACCTACATTAGACTGTTATAGTTTTACTATTTTGTTCTCATGCTTACAGTAGTTTATGCTTTAACATACTTTGACTATCAGAGAGACTTTTTGTACTTTTGAGGATCGGTGAAATCTTGTGTTATATATTCAGCACCTGATTTTGTAATCAGGGTACTTTTGAGATGTTTATGTTCTGATTTAGTTTCAGCTTATGTTGATGTCTTATATGGATCTAAATGTATGAATGTAATATGATGGAAATGGTTTAGGAAACCGATGCTAGGATATTTCAGTTCTAAATGCAATGTGGTTTATATGCTTACATATATTATTGACGCTATGTTATGTTTCATATCATGTTGTCTTGGATCTACTGATGTGTGCATTGAGTGTGCAGGAAGAGTTGACCATGGATCTAAATTGGGAACCCAGTAATGGAACCTATGTATATACCTGTGCTTACCAAGGTCCTGTCTATATAAAGAGACATGGACCTCGTTGTTATGTGTTTATTTCGTGAATGTGGTTTGCATGTATGTTATTAAATTTGTAAATGTTCATGTTATTAAGTCATGTCTAATGTTTTAATTTAATGTGCCAAATTTGGCAAGTGTTGTAATTTAAATATTGACATGGCTAGTAAAAGGGGAACCAAGGTAAGTCAAGGGTTAGCTAAGGTCATCTAGGAGTAGTACCCAAGCTTACCCTAGGGTTAGAGGTTTCTAGAATTTCTTTGACTTAGAATTTCGTAGGTTAACTTCAGGGTGAGTTTTAGAGGGTCTTTTAGACTCTTAGGGGGTAATCGGGGTCAGTTTTAGTCACCCAACTTGGTACCCTATGGGTTAGGGGTCATTTTATATCATTAATGAGCCTATAAACTCATTTATTACTCTCTTTAAGTGTCATTTTCATCTTTGAGCGAATTTGGAAGAGGAGTGTGACTTTGGTTAACCTCACTCTCTCTTCT
>MU225240.1:10054919-10115293 GCA_018584345.1 Thuja plicata
AAACCCAAGGAACTTTAAAAAATATATAAAAAATATAATTTACTGGTGTAAATTAAAGTTCTGAGACAAAACAATGGGCATGTCCCAATATTTTTTTAAAATTTTATTTCCCCAAAAGAATCTATATTTTATTCTAAAGACATGCATGGAGGAATAATTATTTTGAGCAATTTAAATTAATTTTTTTTTTTTAAAACAAAATAATTTCAAAAAAAAAAAACTCTTAGTATGAATCAAAATTTATTCCCAAGAACATATACAAATACATCTCCACAAATGAAAATTTAATTTACACATAAACATCTATATACTAACTTTATTTATATAAGAAATGACATTTGTATAATTATGAATACTGGTTGAACTATATAATTTCAATTTTCTATGTAGAACTTTTTATAACATAAGAGTCAATTTCAAAATATATTTTTTTAAATTTTGAACTACATAATAATTTCTTAAAAAAAAACCTTAGAATGCGATCGTAGTATCAAATAAAATTTCTTCCCAATAACATATAAAAAAGATGATTACAATATTCATAGAACCTCCAACTAAAGTATGGATAAAGAGAACCACGAAATAATATAAGATTACATTGACAATGATTTTTAAGGTTTCAAACAACCCTTGCAAAATATGAAAATTTTAATCAACATAGGTTACAAATGACGATTTTTCAGCCATACCCATCTTTCACATAGGGGTATAATGCATCTTCACCATCCCTTCAAGAACTTGAAAAGTTAAAGTTGACCATGGAGGCTCACCTCCCAACCTAGGCCTTTACAAGGCCACCCCTGAGCTTGGGGATCCAAACTGGAACGGGATACAAACAGACAACACAACAAGTAGACAAGCAAACAGAAAAGAAAACATACTCTAGAAAGCTTCCCAACACAAGGATGAACAAATGGATAGGTCTCCAAGAGACCTTCCTGAAAGAGGGGTAGTGGTAGACCTCGCTGTAGGAGAAAGCCAAGAATGAAAATAAACACACTAGCCTCACATGGACTTGAAAAGGACCATCTTCACAAGATGCAATCCTGAATGACCTCCTTATGCCTCCTAGGTACCCTCAGGCCCTTCTTGGCATCATGGGTATAATGTTACCCCAAATTTTTCCCTTCACACATGGGAGAATCTACACTAATAGGAATCATTTCCATCTACCCCTCCAAGGTTACTCTGCCCTCCCAAGGGTGAGTGTGCCTTGAAGACCCATTCAAAATCAATCACAAAATAAAGACATTGAGAAACAAACGTAAAATTTCAAATCTAAAAATAAAGCTTCAAAACACATAGGACTCCATTAATGGAGTCCTTAAGCTCAATAACACATAATAAAAAAATTTAAATTACTTTAAAGAGATCCAACCTTAATCTAAAGCTAAGGTGAGAAGAGGAATGGTGTTGAGCTATCCTTCCTAAGCTCCTTCTCCAAAAGCTCCTTCAAACTGAATTCTGTCTCTAAGGGTAGAGAGTGGGTGAACACTCAACTCATCCCAAATCCTTCTCTAAATAGGAAAGCCTCCAACAAGAGCAAGGCTTAACCCAAAGGTGAGGTAACTCTAACCAATCCCAAACTAATCCACTTGCCTAACTCTCCATGGGTGAAGTCAAATGAAACTTGGGTAGAAGAGAGAGTGAGGTTAATCAAAGTCACGCTCCTATTCAAAATTCGCTCAAGACTGAAAATGACACTTAAAGGGAGCAATAAATGAGTTTAGAGGCTCATTAATGACAGAAAATGACCCCTAACCCATAGGGTACCAAGTTGGGTGACTAAAATTGACCCCGATTACCCCTTGGGAGCCCAAAAGACCTCCTAAAACTAACCCTAAAGTTAACCTACGAATTTCTAAGTCAAGAAGACTTCTAGAAAATTTTAACCCTTGGGTAAGCTTGGGTAATACTCCTAGATAACCTTTAATAACCCTTAACTAACCCTCATTCCCCTTTACGAGCCATGTCAACAATTAAATACAATAATTGCCAAATTTGGCACATTAAATTAAAACAAATGACATGACTTATTCACATAAACATTTACTAATTTAATGACACACATGCAAACCACATTTATGAAATAATTACATAACAACGAGGTCCATGTCTCTTTATATAGACAAGACCTTGGAAAGCACGGGTATTTACATATGTTCCAATACTGGGTCCCTGATATAGATCCATGGTCAACTTTTCCTACACTCAATGCACACATCAGTAGATCTAAAATGACATGATATGAAACATAACATGATATCAACAATATACATACATATAAGCCACATTTGCATTAGAACTAAAATAACCTAGCATCGGTTTTCTAAACCAAATTCATCATGTAACATTCATTTATTTAAATCCATATAAGACATTAACATAAGCTAAAATTGAATCGGAACATAAAGCATCTCAAAAGTACTATGATTACAAAATTAGGTGCTGAATATATAACACAGGATTCTACCTATCCTCAAATATATAAAAAGTCTCTGATAGTCAAAGTATGTCAAAGCATAAACTACTAAAAGCATGAGAATAATATAGTAAAACTATAATAGTCAAAAGTAGGCCTCACATCCACCCCCTCTAGGCATGAACTTCCTCCTGGAGTTCATCGAAGAGGTGAGGGTACTGTGATCTCATCTGTGCTGTGTCCTCCCAAGAGGCTATAACCTTATCATAGCAATCCCACTGGACCCTAACCTAGTCCAGCTCTCTGCCTTGAAGACCCAATGTCCGCTGAGCCAATATACGAACTGGCTCCATAGCCAGCTGCCCGTTCGACTCCACCTGCAAGGCATCCCAATCTATCACATGAGACTCATCATAGATATACTTCCTTAGAACTGAAACATGAAACACATCATGGATGCGTGACAGGCTAGGTGGAAATGCTAAATGGTACGCAACTAGTCCTATCCTCTCAAGGATCTCAAAAGGTCCAACAAAATGGGGTGCTAGCTTAGAGCCCTTTCCAAAATGGATTGGACTCTTATGCGGTCGCACTCTCAAGAAGACTCTGTCTCCAATTAGATAGGCTCAATCAATCGTCTTCGCATCTGCATACTTCTTCTGCCTATCCTGAGCTTCCTCAACTCACTGCCTAATCAAAGTCACCTGCTGCTCCATATCCCTGACTAGTTCAGGACCAATGAAAACTCTATCCTCAATCCTATCCCAACTGAGTGGGGTCCTGCATGGTCTACCATAAAGAGCTTGGTAGGGAGGCATACCCAAGGAAGTCTAGTTCTTGTTGTTATGGGAAAACTCCACCAGGTGTAGGTATTCTTCCCACCGGGTCTGATGGTCCATGACATACATGCGAAGCAAGTCTTCTAGTACTTGATTGACCCTTTCGGTCTGACCATCTGTCTCAGGATGATAAGCCATATTGAAGTTGAGTCTAGTACCCATAGCTGCCTGAAGTTCTCTCCAAAAGGATGAAGTGAAGAGAGAATCTCTATCTGATATGATCTTACAAAGTACACCATGCAGTCTGACTATATCTCACAAGAACACTTGTGCCACTGCTGGTGTGGTAAAGGTGGTACACATGGGTGTAAAGTGAGCCACCTTAGTCAACTTGTCGACTATCACCATGATAGCATCATGACGATGAGAAGACATAGGAACGCCTACTATGAAATCCATAGATATGGTGTCCCATTTCCACTCTGGTACCTCATGAGGGTGAAGGAGACCACTGGATGATGGTGTTCTGCCTTCACCCTCTGGCACTCTAAGCATCTAGCTATCATCTCTGCAATCTGCAACCTCATGCTTGGCCAATGATATAGTTGCCTCAAGTCAGCATGCATCTTCTTAACTCTAGGATGCGCTACATAAGGGGCCCTATGAGCCTCAAGCATCATAAACTCACACAATCCTCCAGAATAAGGTATATAGATACGTCCTCTATGACACAATAGTCCATCGGACTCCAAGGCATACTCTGAAAACTTTCCCTCAAGGGGTTTCTGAGATTGAATCAACTCACAAACCTCCACATACATCTCATCCTCTTGCAAGTGATGAAGGATATGATCTTTCAGATCCATGCCAGTAGACATAGAAAAAAGCTCGTGTCATCTACTGAAGGCATCTACGATCACATTCTCTTTCCCTTTGATGTAATGGACATCAAAATCATATTCACATAAGAACTCCATCCATCTCCTCTATCTAGCATTAAGGTTCAGCTGAGTGAAGATGTACTGAAGACTCTAATGGTCTGAATGAAGTTTGAACCAATATCCTAAGAGAAAATGTTGCCATCTGACTAAAGCATGCACCACTACTGCGAGCTTCAGGTCATGGGTAGGGTAGTTGAGCTCATGAGTCTTTAGTTTCCTAGACTCATAAGCTATAGCTTGCCCACCCTGCATAAGAACCGCTCCCAAACCATCCAAGGAAGCATCTGTGCATACCATAAAGTCTGCTGAAGGCTCTGGTACAGCTATAATGGGTGCACTGGTAAGTGCTCTCTTGAGCTCTTGAAAAGCCTTATCACACTTCTTAGTCCACTCAAACTTCTTTCCCTTTCACTGAAGAGAGGTAATGGGGTGTGCTACCCGAGAGAAACCATTAACAAACCATCTTTAGTAACCAGCTAAACCCATGAAACTCCTAACTTCAGTCACAGTGGTAGGTGCTAGCCAATCCATGATGTCATCAATCTTCGATGGGTCTACTGAGATCCCATCACCTAAAATAACATGGCCAAGGTACTTGACCTCCACTCTGAAGAAAGCACACTTTTCCAAGCTACCATACAATTGATTATCTCTAAGACACTGCAAAACTTGCCTCAAGTGTTCCTCGTGCTCTTTCTCATCCTTGGAATATATCAAGATGTCATCGAGAAACACAACTACAAACTTGTCAAGGAAGGTATGGAATACGCCATTCATAAGGCTCATGAACATAGCTGGAGCATTCGTAAGACCGAATGGAACCACTGTGAATTTATAGTGTCCATATCTAGTGTGGAATGTGGTCTTGTGAATATCACTATCCATGATCCTCAACTGATGGTAACCCGATTTGAGGTCTATCTTAGAGAAGAATCAGGCACCCTGCAACTGATTGAACAAGTCATTGATCCTAGGAAGTGGATACCAATTCTTGATGGTCACCTTGTTCAACTGTCGATAATCCATGCACAACCTAAGCGATCCATCTTTCTTCTTCATGAAGATAATAGGTGCACCCTAAGGAGAAACACTAGGATGGATGTGTCCTTTCTCTAACAGTTCCTCAAGCTGTATCTTGAGATCATTAAGCTCATTAGTGGTCATCCTATAAGGTGCTCTGGAAACTGGCTCAGCTCCTGGTATGAGATCAATGTGAAAGTCTACTACCCTACCAGGAGGCATACCAGGGAGCCCTGATGGAAACACATCTGCAAACTCTTGAAGAATGGGGAATTCATCAAGAGAAGTTTCCTTCTCTATCTCTTCTTCCCTATTGCTGATGGTGATGGCATACAACTGGCATCCCTTCCGCATGCATCGCTTAAGCTGCATGGAAGATATCACACAGATGGATATAGGCCTATGAACCCTAGTAATAACTATATCCATACCATCATCATCCAAACATTTGATCCTCTTCTTACGACAATATAGCTTGGCTCTGTAGGCACTTAGCCAATCCATGCCAAGAACTAGACCGTAAGATCCAAGGGGAGTAACTCTGAGATCTGCTATGGTGGTCATCCCACCAATTTGGATCAGACAATCTCTAACCATCGAGGTTACAGAAACTCTAGCTCCTGAAGCTAACTCTACTTCCCATCTAACCTCTTGTCTAGTTGCCACTAGCCCGCAACGCTCCACAGCCGATGGAGAAACAAAGGAGTCAATGGCTCCTGTATCAAAAAGAATAGTAACATCACTACCTCTGATCTTACCTGAGGCCTCAATTACGATAGCCTGGTGCTCTTCTTGGTGATTGTCCACTGCTGCAAAACCATGTGGGACTTCCCCTGTCCCCTACTATCAGTTCTGAAAGCACTGCACGCTGACTACCACCCTGTGGGCACTCTCTAGCTAAGTGCCCCATGGCACCACAAGTGTAACATGGCCCCTGTGACTGAACCTGAACACCAAGAGGCCTAGAATATTGAGATCCTACAGTCCTAGATGAACTTCTATAACCACCCCTAGAGGACTGCTGAGTCTGTGCTGGAGGGGTATATGGTGCCTGAGTTCTTTGGTCCTTCTTAGGACCCTGTAACTACCACTGTTTAGGCTTAGAGCCCTGCTGAACCTGAGGTGCCCTCTAACCCCGGTTCTGCTATGACTGTTGTGGTTGTTGTTGCTGCTACTGCTACTGTAGGGCCCTAAATGTCCCTGAAGAGTTCCTTTGATTCCCCTTCCACGTGTTTTTTTGATATCTAGAGGCCTGAGATGAGGTGTTGTGGTTCTGCGACCTATCCCTATAATCTTGTGGGCCTCAAACTATCTCTTCGGCTACCAAGGCCCTGTCCATCGTGAACCTTAAGTTCCTTGAAGGTACCATGCATACCCTATCCAAAATTGTAGGATTTAATCCCTTGATGAACCTGTTCATCTGCAAATTCTCATCTCCCATGTATTTAACATAGGGTAGGAGGTCAAGAAACTTGCCCTCATACTAGGCTACTGTAAGACCCCATTGTCGGAGGTCATGGAACTCGTCTATACGGTGTTGTCTGAACTGTTCTGAAATTTACCACTCTTTGAAGAGCTCGAGGAAAGCTCCCCAAGTGAGGGTATTAATGTCAATGATTCCCTTGGTCTCCTCATGCCTCCACCATGTGGATGCCCCATCTCTAAGAAAAATAATTGTGAACCGTGCCTTAAGGTTGTTGCCATAGTTCTGCAACCCAAAGCACCTCTCCAGGCTTAAAAGCCAAGCCTCAGCTCCTGCCCCATCTGCTTCTCCTGTGAAGGGAGGTGGTTTAAGCCTCATCAACTCTGTGATCTGATTCCTGATATCAGGGGGTGCTCTATCGAGCCTCTATGCACCTCCCCTAGGAATATCACCTGGTACTGCAATGGACTCCTCTTCCTAATCTGCCTGATTCCCTCCTACTCTAGGAGGTGGGCTCCTACTTCTCTCTCTTTCCTAATTAACAAGTGGCATGCGGTCTAGAATGAGCCCAGCCAGGTTCTGAAAAGAAAGCAATAGAGCTGCATTAGGTTCGGGAGGGGGTTCAGGAGGTGGACTCTGATCCCCCCTTCGATCCTCTACTTTGGGTCGAACCTCAATGCGTGCCATGGGGACACGTCTCTGACCACACCCTTGCTGACGGGCCCGACAAGTGACAGGTGGCATCCTACACATGTAAGAAAAATTTAGTGATAACGTAGTGGGTTAGGTTCCCAATGTTGCTAAACATGGCTCTGATACCAAAATGTCATGCCCAAAAGTTGGGCAAAAACACACGATCAAATTTTTTTTTAAACACACTAAAGAGGATAACAGAACTACCTCAAAGGTAACATGTGTACACAAAATGATGCAAGGGGATAACAGAAACCAGAAAGGTTACAAAGGGAGGAATAGCTTTCTGAACTATCCTAAAGGTTTCCTTAAGCTACAAGCTTGATCTGCATGCAAACTGAGACAGTTGACCAAAAGTCAACCAGAGTTACCCTAAAGTCAACTATACTTCAAAATGCATGAAAGGTAAATACTAGGGTCTGCTAAATCCTAAGGAAGACTCATACATGCAAATCAAGATAGTTGGCCCAAAAGTCAACCAGAGTTGACCAAAAAGTCAACCATCACCGATTGGCGTGAAACTGAAACCTAAAAGTCTAGAGGGTACACGGAACAACCAGAGTAAAAATTGAGATGATCGGGGAATGTTTGACCATGGTTGACCAAAAGTCAACCATGCACGACGCTTGTCAAAGGTAGTGATAATACCCTTAATAGATGTATATCATGAAGATAAGGGGTTGTTATGACCCCCTTATAGATAAAAAATTATCTAGGTTATAAATTTAAAATAAATAATTTAATAAGATAAATAACGTTCTAAACCTTATATTTATATATTTAATTATCAATATTCCTATATTTAAAATTAAAAGCCTAACATTAAATTTAGCTAACATATTAAGAATTAAAAATAATAACTATTCCATACACTATGCATAAAGAAATAATATCTACCCAGATTGAAAATCAAATTTTTAATATAACAAGATGATCTAAATTTAAACTCTAAGTCTGTTCCTACTCCGATCTTAATCCCTACTAAAATCTATAGATCGAATAGGTATCATAAGTCCACTTAATAAATCCGTTTAAAATAATATTCAAGTATTATACCAAGCAAATTAATATCTATAACATTATATCTAATTATAAGAATTATCAATTTTATCTACAAATTTTTCTCATTAATAAAAGATTAGTTTTATTATGTAATTTTAATTCCATTGTACTTATAAGATCAACATTTGATATAAAAAAGGAAAAACCTAATTTAATAACCTTAATTCTAAATTTAAAAGGTCTAAACTAAAATTATATTAATTATTTATATGAGCTGCTCAAAATACATAAAACAAGGTTAAAAATAAATCCTAATAAATAACTCCTAAACTTAAATCATTAATATAGATACAAAAGAAGAAAAAAAAGAGAAACATAGGCTCCACTAAAGCCGAAACCCTAACACCAAGTGTCTATCACGCATGGAGGCAGAGGAGGCGGCGGCGACTGTCTTCATTCTACACCGCAAAGGGCGGCGGAAGATGTTTTACCGGGTGGCGGAAGACGGTTTACCGGGCGGCGGTTTTTGTTTCGCCGTAAAACGGCTACAGACGAGAGAGGGAAGAATGGTGGCGGCCAATAGGTGGGAGTGGCGCCCCACTGTGAAATTCGTGGGCCGCAAGGCCTGTGGCACGCACGCCCACTGCTTGCACAGTGGGGTCACGCGGCCTCCGGCCGGTGCCCCACTGTGTGTAGGGAGGTTGGAGGTTGGGGGCGGGCTTCGGTCCCCCCCGCCCAATGTGTTTTAATATTTTTTATATAAAAAAAATGACAATCAATAAATACAGCGCTCTGCGCTAATAAAATCCTTTTCTTCATTTATTCTTTTTTTTTACAATATGCATTTTATATATATATATATTTAATTGTATTTCCCCCCCAATTAGTATGCATAGTTTAAAATAGGTTAAACCCAAGGAACTTAAAAAAAATATAAAAAATATAATTTACTGGTGTAAATTAAAGTTCTGAGACAAAACAATGGGCATGTCCCAGTATATATATATATATATATATATATATATATATATATATATATATATTTATTTATTTATTTATTTATTTNATATATATATATATATATATATATATATATATATATATATATATATATTTATTTATTTATTTATTTATTTCCCCAAAAGAATCTATATTTTATTCTAAAGACATGCATGCTAGGAATAATTATTTTGAGCAATTAAAATTAATTTTTTTTTTTAAATAGAATAATTTCAAAAAAAAAACTCTAAGTATGAATCAAAATTTATTCCCAAGAACATATACAAATACATCTCCACAAATGAAAATTTAATTTACACATAAACATCTATATACTAACTTTATTTATATAAGCAATGACATTTGTATAATTATGAATACTGGTTGAACTATATAACTTCAATTTTCTATGTAGAACTTTTTATAACATAAGAGTCAATTTCAAAATATATTTTTTTGAATTTTGAACTACATAATAATTTCTTAAAAAAAAAAACCTTAGAATGCGATCGTAGTATCAAATAAAATTTCTTCCCAATAACATATAAAAAAGATGATTACAATATTCATAGAACCTCCAACTAAAGTATGGATAAAGAGAACCACAAAATAATATAAGATTACATTTACAATGATTTTTAAGGTTTCAAACAACCCTTGCAAAATATGAAAAATTTAAACAACATAGGTTACAAATGACGATTTTTCAGCCATACCCATCTTTCACATAGGGGTATAATGCATCTTCACCATCCCTTTAGGAACTTGATAAGTTGAGGTTGACCATGGAGGCTCACCTCTCAACCTAGGCCTTTACAAGGCCACCCCCGAGCTTGTTGATCCAAACTGGAATGGGATACAAACAGACAACACAACAAGCAGACAAGCAAACAGAAAAGAAAATATACTCCAGAAAGCTTCCCAACACAAGGATGAACAAATGGATAGGTCTGCAAGAGACCTTCTTGAAACATGGGTAGTGGTAGACCTTGCTGTAGGAGAAATCCAAGAATGAAAATAAACACACAAGCCTCACATGGACTTGAAAAGGACCATCTTCACAAGATGCAGTCCTGAATGACCTCCTTATGCCTCCTAGGTACCCTCAGGCCCTTCTTGGCATCATGGGTATCATGTTACCCCAAGTTTTTCCCTCCACACATGGGAGACTATACACTAATAGGAATCATTTCCATCTACCCCTCTAAGGTTACTCTTCCCTCCCAAGGGTGAGTGTGCCTTGAAGGCCCATTCGAAACCAATCACAAAATAAAGACATTGAGGAACAAACGTAAAATTTCAAATCTAAAAATAAAGCTTCAAAACACATAGGACTCCATTAATAGAGTCCTTGAGCTCAAGAACAAATAAGAACAAAATTTAAATTAATTTAAAGAGATCTAACCTTAATCCAAAGCTAAGGTGAGAAGAGGAATGGTGTTGAGCTATCCTTCCTAAGCTCCTTCTCCAAAAGCTCCTTCAAACTAAATTCTATCTCTAAGGGTAGAGAGTGGGTGAACACTCAACTCATCCTAAATCCTTCCCTAAATAGGCAAGCCTCCAATAAGAGCAAGGCTTAACCCAAAGGTGAGGTAACTCTAACCAATCCCAAACTAATCCACTTGCCTAACTCTCCATGGGTGAAGTCAAATGAAACTTGGGTAGAAGAGAGAGTGAGGTTAACCAAAGTCGCACTCCTCTTCAAAATTCGCTCAAGACTGAAAATGACACTTAAAGGGAGCAATAAATGAGTTTAGAGGCTCATTAATGACAGAAAATGACCCCTAACCCATAGGGTACCAAGTTGGGTGACTAAAACTGACCCTGGTTACCCCCTGGGAGCCCAAAAGACCTCCTAAAACTAACCCTGAAGTTAACCTACGGATTTCTATGTCAAGTAGACTTCTAGAAACTTCTAACCCTAGGGTAAGCTTGGGTACTACTCCTAGATAACCTTTAATAACCCTTAACTAACCCTGGTTCCCCTTTACTAGCCATGTCAACAATTAAATTACAACAATTGCCAAATGTGGCACATTAAATTAAAACAAATGACATGACTTATTCACATAAATATTTACTAATTTAATGACACACATGCAAACCAAGTTTATGAAATAATTACATAACAACGAGGTCCATGTCTCTTTATATAGACAAGACTTTGGAAAGCATGGGTATTTACATAAGTTCCAGTACTGGGTCCTCGATATAGATCCATGGTCAACTACACTCAATGCACACATTAGTAGATCCAAAATGACATGATATGAAACATAACATGACATCAATAATATACATACATATAAACCACATTTGCATTAGAACTGAAATAACCTAGCATTGATTTTCTAAACCAAATTCATCATGTAACATTCATACATTTAAATCTATATAAGACATCAACATAAACTAAAAATGAATCAGAACATAAAGCATCTCAAAAGTACCCTGATTACAAAATCAGGTGCTGAATATATAACATAGGATTCCACCGATCCTCAAATGTATAAAAAGTCTCTGATAGTCAAATTATGTCAAAGCATAAACTAATGAAAGCATGAGAATAATATAGTAAAACTATAATAGTCAAAAGTAGGCCTCACATTCGTGTCCTAGTAGTGTGACCATTGTTGTGTGAGATAAAACATTCAAGCATTGGGCCTATAATATTGTGTTTTGAAGCCATTGACTTAAATTAAATCTGACAGTTCATTGTTGAGACCTTGTGATAACATTGCAACTTGAAAAAGTTGTAGAATATACACATGTCAGTCTGCATTCTTCAAAACACATTGTCTTTTGTGCTTGTTCTTTGATCAGTTTCCAAAACAAAAAATAAACATCAACACTATCAAGACGAGTCAAATGTGTTAAAGTCTAGGGTTTTCAACATCAAATGTCTTTCAAATCAAAAGCCTTGTTCTAGAAAATCAAAATTGTCAGACAGTAAGGCCTATTTTTGAGTCTTTTTCAAACTGTTTCCCCTTTACCGCAATTGCCCGCATTTTGCCATAATTGATGGAATTTTTCTGCAATCGTCCTTTTTATTGCCACAATTGACCTATTTATTACAGTAATCGGTGATAGATTACCTTAATCAACCAGTCACTTTACCACAATCGGTGGAGTTTTGCCACGATTGACCAGAGACTTTTTTTACACCTATTTTGACCTAAAACCTTGAAAACTCTTCATTTTGTGTCAAAAACCAGTGTCTATCCCAGAAAAAACATGAAGAACACTGTGTGAATCTCTAAACATTAAAGATCATCCCTTCTTTGAAAGCACGATTATTGTCTAAACATTATTAGTTTGAAAGTTCAGAGTTGAAATATCTTGATCCCATCATCTCAAACATCATCATTATCTCTATCAGTGACTTTGTCCCAGGAAAAGGTCGACAAATATTATTCTTACATCATCAAAAAATTTGAGATCAAGATAAATCAACATTTGTCCTTAGAATTACCCTTGTCCAAAACATAACTCAGACTTTCCTAGAAAGGTTATCCTTTCCTGTTTTCTTTATATCACTTGATTTAGTCACAAAATCTAGACCACACTATGTCTCAAACACCTCATGGAGGGCCTTACACAAGGTTGTAGGCTATAACACAACCTGATGAGTCATATATCAACACATTCTCTTCTTGGGAAATAGAGCAAGAGGATGATCCTTTCTCAAATACCAATTCTACTTTATTATTTGAACAACCCTGTGGGTCATCTTTTTTCCAAAATGTCACAGAAGAAGAGATCAAAAATATAGAGAAAGTTTCTTATTCTATGCAAGTAGTTGACATTGTTGTAGAGAGGAACTTTGAACATTTCTTAGCCATGCTAATAATGAAGGGATTCAAACTCCCCTTTGAATTTAGTGTGTCGACCATTTGGCCCAAAAACCCTCTCGCAGGTCAAAACACTACTCAGCCCTCTCAGATACTACCTGTGGTTTCTCAAATTTTCCCACCCTTGATGATACCAACATTGGCACAGACGATACCCAATCAAACCAACTGCGCAAACCAAGCAATCACATCTTCCATGCAAAGCATGATAGGATCCCAACTAAGTGTACCCATGGTCACTAGTATGCCTCCACCTTCAGCCTTATGGCCTAATCAATCAAGCTCTCATGCTATGCATTCTATCCTACCAACAAGCAGTAACCTTTTTACCACCATACTACTACCACAATCAATCCCTACTAGCCTTGGGTTCAAAAAATAATTCCCACAGGGATCCATCTCTGCAAGTTTGACTCTTAGTCAATGCCCACTCAAGGTTACGCCTTTGCTCACCCAGGAAAAACCTCAACCCTACCAGCCTAGCTTCAGTAGCAACAACCTCAACCCCAGCAATAGCAACCCTAGCTTCAGTAGCAACAAAGTCAACCCCAACAATATCAACCCCAAATTCAACAACAACAACATCCCCAACCCCAATAGAAAACACAACAGAACCAACCTTGGGCCACTCACGTGCCCCTATATCAGAATCATGTCAAGTCCCAAGGACAAGGTCCTATGTTCCTACTCAAGGGACATAGAGATGTAGCCTCATACCTACTACAACATAGAGGTACAATGTCATACATCATCCTTAGTGTCAAATAGACATGTTGATCCAACAAGTGCAGAACCTTCAAACCCAAATGATGGATATGAAAAATCAAGGGAAAACTAAATCCTACACCGCAGAGGATTTATACCCATACCCCTTTGATCACTCTCTTCACATGTCTCCATTCCCAAATTACTTCTCGGTACAAAAATTTGATAAATATAGGGGCAATACCAACCCTATTGAGCATATCCAAGAATTCTTTGCTAGTTGTGTCGAAGTCACACATGATGAGACATACTTAATGTGACTATTCCCACAAATCTTAGCTGGAATAGAAATGGAATGGTTTTCACGTCTACTCATGGAATTCTGTCTTGGGGTGAGTTGGCTGAAAATTTTGTCACTCACTTCCATCATAACATTGATTGCAAGGTCAACATCAAGGACCTTTGTGATATCAAACAAAAAGAAGGATAGTCTTTTGTAAAATTCCTACAAAGATAGAGGAATACTGCAAGAAGAATAATATATGATGTACCTAAGAAAGACCTAATAGTCATGTTCATTGACAATTTGATTCTAGACATGTCATTCACAACAGAATTGCAGTTATCTCTGAACTTTACACAACTCATCGAATGAGGAGTTCATTGTGAGAAGAACTTAGTCAAATGAGGTATCCTTGTAGATCCTACCCAAATGAATACAAACAAGACTACAATGGACAAAGCTAAGTGGTGGACTAAAAACAAAAATGTCACTAGCGATAGTGTCATTGATGTGAAAATAGTCAACTACACACAACCCAAAGTGTCACTGTAAGGTGCACCTATGGCCAACCAACAACCTACAGTGCCCACTCCACAAGCATATAGTCAAACCCAACCTCCCCTTTTCCAAGCGGCCACTATGTCAAACAATCAACAACAGGCTCAACGCAAACCATGGTTTCAATTCCAACAACTAGACTTCACACCATTAGGAGAGTTGATAGAACTAGGTTTACAAAAACTGATACAATCTAACAATATCACTATCCCAGAAATTAGGGAATATGAACACGGTGCAATCAAACCAAGGTGGTACAATGACAATTATTTATGCAAGTTTCATCAGTTTAACAGACACAAAACACCCAACTATTATCGACTGAAACATGCTATCCAAGACCTAATTGACATAGGGGTCATTGATGTGAAAAATACCCAAACAAAAGGAACAACTGATCATACAATATTCAATGACACATTTCATGACCACAATAAAGGGAAAACCTCCAGGTCTGGTGGATAGTCAAAATAGGTCAACTAGACTTATGCCAATAGTGATAACACTATCAATTGCCTAAATCCCTCAGATAGTCATGTGGTTATGATCACTATCAAAGACTAAGGTAACAAATGTGTTGTAACCACACATCATACAAGAGTTGTGTTGCAAGGAGAACCTTCTTCGTCTGCTACACCAGTCAACCCTCAAGCAACCTCAGATCTACAAACAAGCCTAGTGGATTAGCTAAAGCGCACACCTGCCCAAATCTCCATGTTTGACCTCTTGCGCATATCTCCCTAGCATAAACAAGAACTTGATCAAGCCCCTTAGAAAGAAGTTGTCCCAAGGACATAACCCCTGAAAGCTTCCAAATGATGGTTAACCATATAGAAGCCAACAAACATGAAAAATTCACAAATCATGGCATGCCACTGCACAAACCCTTGCATAATGATCCCTTGCACTTGCTTGTCTAGGTCCACAAAAGTGCAATCCATAGATTCCTTTTTGATGGTGGGGCTGGATTAAACATTTGTACTTTAAAGTTAATCAAGCAATTAGGTTACTCAGAGTCCAGTATTGATGTAACAAGGAGGATCAATATCAGAGCCTACGATGAAGAGGAAAGATCCTCCAAAGGTATTATCATTCTACCTATCCAGATTAATCCAGTTGTCAAGAACACTCCCTTCTAGATCCTAGACCTAGAGTTGGGATACAACATGTTACTAGGGAGACCATTGATACATGAGATGCAATTTGTACCTTCAATATATCATCAGTGCATCAAGTTACCACACTAGGGGGAAGAAATCATCATTGAGGGAGATCCAAATCCTTTCCAATACTGTAATGCGGTCCAAACCAACACTGACAACCAGGTTCCCTTGAACCAAGAGGAAAGAATCTTGTCTGCATCAAACTCAATTCCCAAGGATGTCACGAGGAGAGCAGGAAAAATATCTATCACAGGTAAAGGATGTGGTGAATACAGTTATGAAGAGGCTTTTACTATCACAAACATGCCTCAAAGCCCAAGATCATATGGCATACCACAAGTGATAACAACGAATGAGATCCCCAAACTTGTGGTATTCAGATGCCCACCCACAACCTTTGTTAGATGGGGAGACATTGCATAAGAGAACCCCTTTGATCCAGACATCAATACATGGTTGTACCAAGATCCACAAGAGACACTTCAACAACCCCTAAGTATATCAAACTATGGAACTGGCTATACAATGCTGCAAATATTTGGTTATGATGGTACAACTGGTCTAGGGGCAAGACAATAAGGATTAATGAAATTGTCTCTCCCGCCAACCTAGAGAAACAAGAGAGGGTTAGGCTATGGGAAACAAAGAACCATTCCTATCACCCAAGATATACAAGTTGATCAAGAACAACCAGGAGAGTTACACTAGGGGAAAACCCTAGAACACATCTTGATAAGAAATATAATACAATAGTTTTTTCCCACCGAAGTGGGAACCTCTCAATCCCAATTAAACCTCAAATAAGAAATCGATGATAACAAGGGAAGTGAGACATTCGACGAGCATTTTAGTGAAACTGACTCCCATGAGTATGAGTGGAGATCCCTTCATGACTCTGTATGTTCAATCCTAGACTATTCCCCTCGATCAACCACCAGCATACACCTTGACGATATGTTCAACCAATTAACCATAGGAAACCAACTCTGTATCGATAAACATATCAATAGAAATTACTTAGGTGGTGCATTGACATCACAGTCTAAGTTTGTCATAACCATCTCTGTAGTCCCCTTCAACCAAACATAGTCAACCCAACATGAGGTCCTATGTCTTGTACACCCATAACTAATAGAGTGGGATCAACAAGGACCACCTGATATGGATATCTTTGAGAATGATGAGGCTATCAAAGATTTCATGGGACTTAGAGAGGGAATGCCATTAGGATACCATAAAGTAGGTTTTGCCATCGACCTCGACAAATCAACATACCAGGTTTTTCCATTGACCTCAACAAATCAACATACTTAATTTGGGGAGGAAGCTCCTCTTTATAGTCATAAAAAACAAGTGAAAAAGAAAGAAGAATCATTGGTAAGTGAAAACTGAAAGGCGCTTACTGGCACAAAAAATGATAAAAAGATAAAACAAGATGTATCTTCTAGTGAAAACCTCATTGAGTCACTCGAAGATGGAAAGCATGAACTCCTCCCCTCGACAGAGGAAAATTCAGTATTATTAGTGGAATAAATGGAAGAATTCAACTTGGGTGATGACAAGAACCCACAGAACATCTACTTAGCAAAATAACTCACCCTAGATGAGAGAGAACAATTCATCAGTTTCTTCAAGGAAAGGAAGATCAATTTTGCATGGTCCTACTCTGACATGCTAGGACTAGGTCCAGAGCTTGTGCTACATCATCTCCCATTGCTACCCAACACTGAACCTGTCAAACAGAAGCTGAGAAAGATGCATCCCCATGTTTCATTACTAGTCAAGGAAAAATTGAAAAATCTCCTATATGCTAAGTTCATAAGATCGATCCCATACGCAGACTGGATATCCAATCTGGTACCAGTTACCAAGCATAGCGGTCAGATTCAAATTTGCACAGACTTTAGAGATCTTAACAAAGCTTGTCCCAAGGATGACTTTCCTTTGCATAACATCAATATGATATTAGATTTAACAAAAGGACATCAGATGCTATCGCTCATGGATGAATTTTCAGGGTGTAATTAGATAAGGATTGCACCAGAGGACCAACATAAAATTGCTTTCACATGTCCTTGAGGCACTTATTATTGGAACGTTATGTCATTTGGTCTAAAAAATGTGGGAGAAACGTATCAAAGGGCCATGAAAACCATCTTCCATGACCTCATCCACAAAATAATTGAGGACTATGTTGATGATATACTTGCAAATTCAACACTTAGAAAAGATCATCTACAAGTACTTGGACCCATATTCGACAGAATGCAAGAGGCATAGAGGTCGACCCAATGAAAGTCAAAGGAATACTGGACATGCCACCACCAACTAACCTAAGGAAACTAAGGGGTTTATAGGGCAGGCTCCAATCAATCAGGCGATTCATTGATCAACTAGTGGACAAGTGTCACCTATTTTAGCATCTACTACACAAGGACATAAAGTTTATGTGGAGAGAATAGTGTGAAGAAGCGTTCCAAATATTCAAGGACTATCTACTCAAGTATCCTATATTGGTGCCACCAGTTCAAGGCTGGCTACTACTTCTATACATCTCAGCAAATGGAACAACCTTAGGAGTTCTCCTAGCACAACATAATGACCAAGGTAAGGAGATAGACATCTACTATCTTAGCCGAACATTGGTAGGATATGAGCTCAACTATATGCCAATTGAGAAGTCATGCTTAGCGGTCATCTTTACCTCTCAAAAGCTAAGGCATTGCATGTTGATCCATCAAACTAAGCTCATAGCACACATTGATCCTCTAAAGTATCTACTTAGCAAAGCAACACTCACCGGACGACTTGCAAAATGGGTAATGATCTTAAGTGATTTTGACATTGAGTATGTAGACATAAAAGCCATCAAAGGGAAAGTTTATTGCGGATCAATTAGCAGAGGAACCTATTCAGGATCATCATCCTATCCTATCTAACTTTCCAAATGATTCTATTCTTACACTACAACAGGCTATAGAGATATGACAACCATATTTTGATGGGTCATGCACGAATCATGGTGCAGGAGCAAGGATAATACTCATCACTCCAAACAATGATGCAATACCCAAATCTTTTAGACTCAAATTCCCATGCATCAACAACATAACCAAGTATGAATCTCTCATTATCAGAGTAAATACAACAATTCAATGGAAAATCAAGAACCTTAAGGTCTACAGAGATTCATAGTTGGTCATTAGCCAAGTCAACAATGACTATATGAAAAATGATGAGAAGATAATACCATATAGAGAATAGATGGACATGTCATGCACTAAGTTCCAGTACATCTTTTTTGAGAAAATACCAAGGACTCAAAACAAAGCTATAGATGTGATGGCTACCATAGCATCACTGATTGATATGCCAGTCAATGAAACCAGATTCTAGTTTCTCGTGGAGCAACTCATGATGCCATCACATCAAGCACCAATCATAGAATCAACGTGTGTCCTTGTTGGTCCAGAAACCCCGTGGTACCATGATGTTTATAATTACCTCCAAAGTAGTATCTTACCTCCCAACTTATCTAGGAACTAGAAAAATTCCCTCATCCACCAAGCCTCTAGGTACACCATTCTCGCAAATACTCTATATAGACGAAGTCTAGATGGAACGCTATTATGATGTCTCACTTCCACATAATCCTAGAGAGCTATGTACGAGGTACATGAAGGAATTTGTGGAACCCACGGAGGTGGAAACAACTTAGATAAAAACATTATCCGCATGGGATAAAACTGGCCAAAAGTAGAGACAAATGCAATCATGTAAAAAGATGTAGGCAATGTCTGATTCATGGAGACCTCATCCATGCACTAGCCCAAGAACTAAATCCTATTACTTCACCATTACCATTTTTTATGTGGGGATTTGACCTAGTGGGCAATATTACACCAACTTTAGCTAATGGACATAAATACATCATAGCAGAAACATAATACTTCACTAAGTAGGTGGAATAAATTCCCCTCACTTATATAACTAGAAAGCAGATCTCAATGTTTATACTCAACCATATCATCTGTCAGTATGGAATTCCTCAAACCATCCTGACGGATCATGGTACAACTTTCCAAAAAAAAGATGTTGAAGATCTCTATGAATAGTTCTAAACCAAACAAGGGTTCTCTTCATTCTATTATCCTCAAGGGAATGGCCAGGTAGAAGCAACAAGCAAGACCATTTTGAAAATATTGGAGAAAATGGTGAATGAATCAGGGTGAGACTAGCATTTACAGCTTAGTCCTATATTATGGGCGTATAGAACTAGTGTGAGAACACCTACAGGAGCCACTCCTTTCTCACTAGTCTATGGATCAGAGGTGGTCCTACCCCTCAAAGTGGAAATCCCATCCCTAAGGATATCATTGAAGAACATAATTTCAGATGAGGACTACAGAGTAGCAAGGCTCAGTGAACTGGAACTATTAGACAAAAGATGAAAAAATGCATTCAACCACTTACAAGGCTACTAGAATATCCTTAGAAGGAACTCTCATAAGAAAGTGAGGCCACAAGAATTTGAGGTAGGAGACCTCATCCTCATGGAAAATCAAAAGAACCAAGCAGAGCGAGTGAAACCAGGAAAGTTCGAGCCTAACTGGCTAGGACCATATGTCCTTGTCAACTCTACCCAGAGTGGGGCATACCAACTAGTAACACCAGGAGGAGATCAGCTCCCTGGATACATAAAAAGAATGAACCTCAAGAGGTTCTACACTTGAGGTCTCAATGGTTAAGGAAAATATCTACATATCTAGAAAATACCCAAAAAATAAAAAAATACAAAATGTTACCTTGGTGAAAACCTGGAAAATAGGCGCCTTGGCGACAAAAAAAAAATCAAAAATCAAAAAAGAAAAAAAAATAAAGAGAAACAAAATCGCTCTCTTAGTGAAAACCTGGCAAACATGCACTATTGAGTAGGTACCTTGGTGAAAACTTGGCAAACAGGCACTGAGTGTTCAAATCTAGCTTCACCATCAATGAACTCCAAGATCAAAAGCTTGAGAAAACTTTGCATGCAAGACTGACTACCCAAGCTATATTCAGAAGCACAATCCACTCTAAGCACTAACACTTATCCATGGTTAGTACTGGTCCACTAGACTAGGGAGCGATTCTAATGTCCTAAAAAAATCCAAAAATAAAAAATAAAAATCATCAAAATCCTAAAAAGATCAAAATGTCCTGAAAAATCAATCTTCATAAAAAACAATCAAAAAATTGCAAAATTCCAAGCAATAAAGCCAACTCGATTAACAACAAAGAAAAAGGTGATCATGCCAAGTCAATCAATGTCAAAACCATGAGCTTTGAAAATCAGCATTAGGCCCATATGACACAACTTTATCAATCTATCAAATCTAACAACAAGCAAACTGGCAATAAAGCCAATCTATCAAATGTCACAACAATGAGCTTTGCCAATCAGCATTGGGCCCATTTGACACAGCTTGATCAACCACCAAAAATGATCAAAATCAATCAATCAATTATATCAATCATCTTATACAGTGATGGATATGCTCAAAACCAGACAGGTCAGTCTTATATGAGTCATCTATTACTGAAACCATACACAATCAAGACAATCAAGCCATTCAAGTCTATCAAGAGAGTCGAGCCAATCAAGAAAATCAAACTGAATCAAGGAATAATAAAAAATGTTGACTAGGTTAGTCAGTCAGTCAAATGTCAGTCTATATTTCATGGTTATGTTCTTATGCTACTCCAGGAACCACTAAGTGAGGAGAGTAGCTATGATGGATCATGACTTATTTTCTTTGATTTTTGTCTATTGAATGTTCACTTCGATTATGGGGCCATGATGATTTAGGATAAATGTGGTAGGCGCTGTCACTTATCTGGTAGCCACACAGTTCCACGATCTGAGATTAACCTTGGGAAAGAATTGGGCATTCCTTCTCTATTATATGCTTGTTTATTTACCAATAGAATCATAGCGGTATCCAGATGGACTCTGGGTGCATTGGATTTCTATCTCGGTTTTTATGGGCTTTCTTCTTAAAATCAAGAGTTCATAGTGCTATCCAGATGGACTCTGGGTACATTGGAATTCTATCTTGGTTTTTTGGTCTTTCTTATCAAAATCAAGAGCTCGCAGTGCTATCAAGATGGACTCTGGGTGTGTTGGATTTCTATCTTGGTTTTCTTTTTTATTTTTATTTTTGTTCAAATTGTTCAGAGGGAAAAGCGGTATCCAGATGGTCAATATCTAAGTGCTTTTGGCTTTCTTTCTTTTCAAACAGGGAACATAGCTGAACCTAGATGGTCAATATTTTGGTGCGCTAAGTTTTCTTTCTATTCAATCTCTCTACTCCTTTCGATTATCAAGAGGTCATGGTGGTATCCAGATGGTATGTGATATGGATGCATTAGACACTCTTTGAAATTTTATAAAAAGATGCAATGATGTCAAAAACTAGAAACGCGACAGCAATTTGGGTCACTCATCCATTCTATCAAAAATCAAAAATCATTTCTATCATCCGATATCTATCAAATCAAATCCTAGAGAACACATTTCCACTGATTATGTTCTACCTAACACATGCATTACTTAGATACTTTGTGCATAATAGATTGCATCCATTCTATTTAAGTACATCAGAAAAAATGAAAAAAATAGCAGTTGCATACATGGTAAATCATATCACATGCATCCATAAGCATCTCATATAAAACATGCATTTAATTTCCACCATCTTGTATACACATGTTAGTATCATAGGAAAAGAAAATCATCCATCTAAGAGTCTGCATAATAGAATCACATTTCATAAATGTTACATCATCTAAGCATAAATAATTTAGAACCATATATATAGCAAGTAAACAATTGCACTTCATATAAAATCACTAGCTACATCTCATATCAATCAAAATATCTGAGTACAATGAATGGTCGCAAGCCTGATCAAAAGAAGGTAATCAACATATATCAATAAATATCAGTGTATCAAGATACAATCATGGATAAGCCTCAGATAATATCAAATGAATATCACTACAAAAATGGTATATGATATAAAAAGGAAGGGCTACAAATATCAGTAGGAGCTACCCCCACCCGCGCCACCAGGTGGACGAGGGGGTGGCATATCAGACACAAGTCTCTGTGATGGACCGTGAACACCAACACCACTGCTCTACAACCTTTGTTCTCTGCTTGATCATTGTGAGGCTGTATAACCTAAAACCCGCTAAGCTGATGGAACAACACCCTCATAGTGGTGCCGCCAGTAATCAATCTCTCTCTGGGAATCACGTCTAGATCTATAATATCAGTCAATACATCCCAATGGGAAGCATCCTTTATAGTGTCAATAAATGAATGGACCTCAGTTCGAGCATGTCGCTCTCTCAAATCCACTGTAGTCACCCTAGCCTCAGCTACTGCAACCCTACTCTCTAAAGCAGTGGCACGAGCATTAGAAGAAGCAAGTCTAGCCTGCAAATCTACAACCTATTATGTCGGTCTCTCAAGAATGGAAGGATCTATATCCATCCCTCCCATAGCCACATCCATGTCTCCCTCCTTCGCCCTGTCCCCCAATCCCTCATCTCCCGTCTCCCTCACAACCCATGAGTTCTCACTATCATAACTATCACCAGTACTGCTGCCTGTACTGCTATTACTAGTAGAAGTGCTAGAACCTGCACTCTCTGCATCCAATGCCTCTACATCAATATCAAAAATCTCCACATCCATGTCCTCTACTACGACTCTCTCCTCCAATCTCTCAGAAAGCAGAGCAGCAGTGTGACGACACACTCTTTGAACCAACTGAGGACCCTCCTCCTCTAAACCCTCATCCTCCTCTAGAAAGACACGTATTCTAAATCTCCTCCCACTACTCTATCCACCCCTCATTCTCACTCCACCACCAGCACCCCTGGGACCAGGATCATCTCCGTTGTCACCACCCCTCCCCCACCTACCATCCTGGCCCCCATCTCTCTCCCGGCCTCCATCCCTACCACCTCCATCCCTGCCACCTCCATCCCTCCCCTGACCCTACCTGTAACGTGGCCTCCTAAAAAATATATCAACAAATGGTCGTGATACATCAGTGAGTGGCTCTGGATGGGTAGTCTGCCACCATGCATCGTACTGTGGAGTAGTTCCTACAACATAACAAATTCAAATATCAGTAACATATACATGAGTAACATAAAGGACTATACAAAAAAAGATATCTAATAATGTAGAAAAGATAGCTAAGAATGGCCATATCAGAATAGAGAACTACATCAAGTAGGGGAAGAATAAAAATACATACCAGCATCCATAGTAGCAGATCACCAAGTCCATGTAATAGGCATGAGACCCTATAACTCGGTAACCATTACATCTAGAGGAATGAAAGCACCCCAGAGAGTAGCATCTCTAGATCAAAGAGAAAAATAAGTGTATGAATCTGTAACATCCTTCCTCTCTCCAAACTACCACAATACCCTATCAGTGTTGTGGAAGTCTATCATATGTATGTGCCTACTAACACAGCCGATCAGGAACATCCGCTGACGATAGAAAGGTAAATGTGCATCCTCACCATCCCAAACAGGACATTCCCTATAAGGCCTCCAAATAAAATATGACATCATGTCGAGCTACTATCGCCAAAACATCAAGTGTCCCAGATGAGACTGGCCAATGGCACCATCATATATAAAAACATACGGTCTTCCCGCAGGAAGATCTCGAGCACCTATGGGCCTACACACTGTAATGTCCTCCCAAGCCCATATCTGCAGCAATGTAGCACCGCAACTGAGTGACTTACCCCCAAGGTAAGAAGCATAAAACATATGGAAGTACATGTGGGCCAACATGCACGGACCCCATGCATATAGGGTATGTTCTTGAACCATACCATGTAGACAGGCACCAAACCCAACAGAGAATCCATGCTAACGATGATCCAGACACAAGATCCCACAAATCAAACTCCCTAACAATGTGGATAATCTATCTAAACCCATCCCAAATATAGACCATGGGATGTCATAGGGATCAGACATCCCAAGCTGATCTTGGGGCAACCTAGAAAGCTTGGATAGGGCAGTCACACTAGCATCCCAGTCATACTCAACAAGAGCACCCTGAATAAGAATCTGCAGGATACGATAAACATCCTCCAGAGTGACTGTGCACTCACTAGTTGGTAATCTAAAGGTACAAGTATCTGAATGCCACCTCTCTAATGAAGAAGAGATGAGACCCATGTTGGTCGTGATCTCAGGCATATAGCATATCCATTATAAGCCTAACTGCTTCAAAATGTCTCTCTCACCCTCAGTAACCTGGAAGCAAAGAATCAAACCTGATGGTCTTGACTCCTGCCACCGCAAGATAGTCCCAGCATATTGAAAAACAATAAAAAGAAATGTATCAGTAACAGGACATGGACAAATATATGTCAAGTCATTAATGCATGTCAAAAGATAACTAACAGATCAATTGCAGTAATCTACAAACAAATGCGGCACTTTTATGGCCTTTGCGGCAAACAAACATTATTTTTGGAAAACAAAATTAATTGAGGTAATAAACATGACTATTGTAGAAGACTTATCAATTGCAGTTTGCAAATGTCAATTATGGCATTAGAACCACAATTGCGTTAAAAGCACAGCCTATTGCAGCACTATTCTAAAATTTAAAAAAAAATAAAATTTAAAAGCAATAAATGCGTGTATTAATGATAAGGAGGGAAAGATCACTTACCAGATGTCCTATGCCAGCTTGCTGATGAAAGGTACATACCCAATCAAAAACATGAACGACACCCAGAATGCTAGCCATAGCTCACAGAAGATAGAAAAAAGAAAAGAAAATAGGATACAAACTCACTACAAATGTCAAAGCTCCAGAGTGCAAAGGGACAAATGAATGGCTCTCCTAGCTATTTATAAAGGTTCTTCAAAACCCTAAAGTCTCCAAAAACCTCAAAAAATTATCTTCCCAGACCCTGGAAGTTTAAAAACTCAATATCATGGGTATAATAAAGCATTTTTCAGATCAGTCAGGTACCTAGGTTCACAAATTACAGTTTCAACAAATTAACGCTCATGTCATGAATTTTTGATCAAATTTGTTGAGGGGGCATAAATACTCCTGCTATCAGTGGGGAAAGCTAGGGAAGGATCAAAATAGAAATTCTTTGACACATTGTGACAAGCAACATTGCATCAAAGAGGGGCAAATGTAGACACCCTAAAACAGACAGGCTTGCAAATTTACATTTAAAACACTAATTTTCATCTATTAATTAATGGTATTTTAATCATTAATTAATCATCTATTTTCCTCTAAATTCATTCCCTAAATCATCTAATCAAATTACCAAAATTAATTAAATAATTAACCTTAATTAATTAATTACTGTTAATTAATTAATTAAATTCAATTTCCTATAGTTTAAATTGAAATATTTAAACTTACTAATTAAATTAATTTAATTCATTCAATAAAGCAATTCTAAATAAAAAAGAATTCAATTGTCTCACATGTTGAAAACTTTAACTACATAAATGAACTAAATAATCAATTATGTTCAAAGAGATAATCCTTAATCAGATCGCATGGGTAACTCCACCCATCTCTCCAGTTCACATGGGTAACTCCACCCATCTCTCCAGTTCATATGGGTAACTCCACCCACCTCTTCAGTTCTAAAAGGTACCTCACAATTAGCTCTTCAGTCAACCAAACTCTATCTCCTCTCTCCTAGTTGAAGAGGTGGAGTTTACTAATGGCTTCTCCAGTTCCCTTTAATCTCAACCGTTCATCTCCCTCTTTCTGGGATTGATCTCAACCGTTCATATCATCCTTAATTCCTATATAATAAACCCTTCATACACATTTGAAGGATCCAAGATTTCAAGCTCTCGTGCGCCATTACTGTGTCAGTTTGGTTATAGCATTCAAGCCATCTTACGATCACACACACCCATTTCAATTATCAAATTCTCGACACTTCTCAAGCCATAGACATTGCCCACACCAATACTGAGCATTAAAAACAACATTTTAGGAGTAGAGAGAGAAAATAGAAGCTTCAAGCAATTGTGTTTACATTTATTTGTTTTCTCTTATTTGCTTGTATATTTTATTGATTACGTTTCAGTATTCGTTATTAGTAGTTTTTGTATTGATTTCCCCATTGCAAATCGGTGCTACTAACCCTCATCGTTGGAAAGCGAAAGAAACACAAACCCAAAAAGGCGTACAATAGTAAATAGAAGTATTTTTATATATTTATATATAATGATATAAAAATTTTTTCCTACTTACAAAAAGAAAACTCTTCTGTGCTCTGTTTTGTTTATATATATAACTTTTAATCATACTATATTTTACCCCCCCCCCCCCCCCCCCCCCCCNTCCCCCCCCCCCCCCCCGCCTCCTGCGGGGATGAAAGCTTTTAAAAAGAAAAAAGAATAGTAATAAAAAATTCATTTAAAATGATTTTGTTCTCAAGCCAAATGAAGGGCCATATATTCTTGAGTTTGTGGGGTGGGGCGGGCTGAGCCCCCTCCTCTTTAGCACTGACTATGGGGTAAGAAATTTGCACCTTAGTAAAAAAAATGTTGTTAACACAATATGTTAACAACATGTGTGTTAGTCTGTTGCGTTAACGTGTGTTAGTAATTTTCAAACAAATACAATAGACTAACACACATGTTGTTAACATATTGTGTTAACAACATATTTTGTTTACTAAGGTGCAAATGTCCTACCCCATAGACAGTGCCCTCCTCTTCCCTTTTGTGCATGTGATTTGGCATAGGCCTCACTATGTATACACAGTTGGGGAAGCACAGCCATAGTCATGGCCACTCTTCCCACTATGGATACACAATGGGGCATTCATGCTCGCTCCCCTTCCTCCCTTCCCTGCTCCTGTGCACTGATGGGCAGCACCACTCTGCTACTACCTTATAGCCTCCTTCACACCTTTTCCATGGACATACACCTTAGGCACCCAATTTCACTTGCCGCCCCTCCAAAAATGGAGCGGCACAACTCTTCTTCTATCATTGCCACCCATGCTCATGGGTAAAGAGACATCACATCCATGGAAAAACCCTTTTGCACCACTTCAAACCCTCGCCACCTCCTCCATTTTCATATATCCACTGCCTCTATATTTCGGTGAACCGCTACATTTTTTTAGAACCCTAACCCTATCCTCCTTAAAATTCAAAGCTCCACCACAAGATATGGAATAATAAAATATTAAGAAAAACACAGAGGTTTTAAAAATTAAACAGAGGGATGAATTTTATTTATAGATCACTGAAGAGAAAGATTGGATTTAGTTTTAGATTAGAGTTTAGATTTGATTTATTCATATGGATTTCAAATTTCGTTCTAGAGAGAGTCCATAGTTGAGATTGTGGACTTTAAGGGTAGAAGTTTCTAGTAGGTGCAATTAAATATCAGTTTACCACTTAACAAATTGAAATTAATTTTAAATCTAATTAAACATCAACGTGGCAATTATACTATCTTTTTATAGGATGTTAGAATTTAATTCATTTTGAATATGGGGTTTTAAAAAAGGGTTATTAATATATTAACAATTAAATTATAATGGTTAAAATCCATCAACTTGCTTTTAATAGGACATTAAGTTTATTCTATTAATAAACGTTATATAGTTTCTCGTAATATCATCTTTTGAGCTTATTAGCTTTGATTTAATATTTGAGTTTAATTTTAACTAGAATATTAGGATAACTTTGTGTTTAATTTATATTCAGACTTTGATAGATGAGAATGTAGTAATAGTTTAGTAAAGAAAATAATGCAAATTATTCTCGTAATTCTAGTATTAACCAAGTTGATGTTGATTTTACTTGATTAACCCTAGTTTGAAACTAACCTTAAGGGAGATTAATTTAGGGACGGAGTTTCTGGAAACCAACTAGGTAAACTGATTAATTTAGTCAAACCTAGTCAATTGTAGCCTTGTGAACATGTTCAAGGTTCTCCACTTGTAAGTGTAAACCTAGACTTGCAACAATAAACCTAATTCATAGTTAACTTAGAGACATATGTTTGTACTACCTTTGTTAACATTTATCTTTAGGAAAAAAATTCATAGATGTGTTTTTCTCAACTTTTGGGCATGACATTTTGGTATCAGAGCCATGTTTGCAACATTGGAACCTAAACCCACTACGTAACAACTAAACATTGTCTTTTTGTGTAAGATGCCTCCTATTACATGACAAGGTCGTAAGCATGGACGAGGTTGTCAACATAGCCCCTCAGTTTGTGAGGAGGTATTACCAGAGGTAGAGGTTCTTGGGGGAAATCATGATCCTCCTCCTGAACCTCCTCCTAACCCGCATGATGACTTATTGATGGCCTATCCGCTTCTACATATTTACAAGACAAAGAGCTTAGAGAGACAAGACCCAAAAATTGGGAAGCTTCCCAACAACAATAATTTCAACATCCTTGTACAATAGAGAAGAAGAAAGATATATAGAAGAGGAAAGGAAAGAACTAACCCTAACTGACAGCTGTCTATTTGTAAGAAAATATCTGCAAATATCTCCTCCTTCAAAGAAATCTGATCTCCTCCTGCCTTCATTCTCTTCAACAAATCTGATTTTATTCTATCTTTAAGAAATCTGATTTCATTCTGCCTTTAAGAAATCTGATTTCATTCTGCCTCTGAGAAAATCCTCCGTGAATGCATATCCTTCAAGTTTTGAGATATAAAATATTGCAAAACAATAGAATAAGACTATGCTTTAATGCTTGCACATTACTTTATATTTTTGCATTTTATATCTTCTCTATGCAAATCTGATTTAATTTTCCCTTTAATACTTTTGCACAGACTATGATTTTTTAAATCATTTTATCTTTTAAATAATGCACATTCCATGCCTTTGAAATTCTCTTTTATGCATTTTTTGCCCCAAAACTCACCAGATTTGGACACTTAGCATGCTCTGATTTGTTGATCTGAACTGGTTCTGAGAAATCCTCCTTAAACCTAGTCCACTTGGAGATTTGGCGATAACTTGGTTTCTAAGTCTCTGAAATATTTCCTTAACCCATAGTTTACTTAGAGACTTAGAGATAAGCCTTAGTTTCTAAGTCTCCAGATAAACTCAACCTTGACCCTGCTCTAACCATGGTTATCTTGCATAGTGTATCTCTGAATCTCTGAACCTTTCTCTTAACCCTGGGTTTGTTTTGAGATTGCACACAAGCCCTTGATCCCAATCTTGATCTGATGGATGGGGCATGATCTTTGAAGGTTTGGAACTTAGCTGTTTGCATCTGGAGATCTGGCGCAGCGGTTAGTTAACCTTTATCTCTAAATGTTGAAAGGAAACTGACTTAACCACTAGCATCTCATGACCTCATGCATGGTTAGTTAACTTCCAGTCGATGAATCTCTGATGCTATCTGACTTAACTGCTAGCATCTAGCGACCTAGCGCGTGGTTAGTTAACAGTTACCTCCTTATCTCTGAATGTTATCCTTAACCACGGTCTCTTCTCGCAACTTCACACATTGCCGCCACATGTCCACAGTTTCACCAATCATCTAGCACCATCTATGCACCACTTGTCTGCCAACTCATCACCAAAATTTCATATCAACCAAATGGGCATGCTTCCCAATGCACTGCCTACATGTGCATGGAGAGCCTCCTTCTCTTTCTCACAATACACTATGTTTGTGCCTTTGCATTTAAACACCAGAAATCTTCTTCATGGGATCAATGTGGGATTAATCCCCTTTCAAGTTTTAAATCCCTTTATGCCTTGGCACCCAAAATTTAGGGCCCACCACATCTATTTACTCCTCCAGCCAATGGGCCTCTTGGCACTTTATTCATTTTATGATGCAAGCATTGACATATAAAAACCTTTCAAAAGTGCCAAACCGAGTGCATGTGGGATAAACATTTTCATGCTTTCAAGATTTTTAAGCCTCTCCATACTGTACAGTTTTCCAGTCTTGCAGCACTAGCTTTCTCGTTGGTTTACACTTACCTTTCAATGCTTGTTTTTCTCCACAATATGTTGGTTTCTCCTTGTATGCATTCTGCACAGGGCCCTCCTTATGCTTTTTGCAATGTTTTTGGCACATTCCACAGCCCTATGCTTTGGAAGTTTTCAAAGTTTCTTTTAAAAAACATCCTATTAACATGTCTGCACAGCCCTTGCTTGAATTCATCCTGGCCATGTATCACCATCCGCAGCTCCCCTAACTCCATGCATAGGCTTTGAGTAGCTGCATAAACTATTTGAGTCATTGAACAAGACATTTGTTATTTTTTTAAAAGAAAACCAAACCCACCTCTTAGCCTTTGCGCAAGCTTCCTACCCTAGCGCAAGATCCTCAAGATTTCCAAGACTCCTGCCAACTATATTTTCTTAGATGTTTTTTAAAAGAACACTTAAATCATAGCCCTCTGCATTTCACAACTTCATTTATATTGCACTGCGCAAGCACATTACTTTGCTTACACCTGCAAATTGCATTAGTTTGGGTTTTGTTTTAAATGCCCATGCTGTCTCCATGCGTTTTGCATTCCCTTCCTCTTTGTTTTACATAGCTCTACGCTAGATTTTCTCCTATTAACATAGATTTCCCTTTGCAGACATCTCTCTGTTTATTGCGCAGCTTTTGGAATTGGCATGTGTTGGCTCATGAAGGAATTCCACCTCCTTTCATTATGTAGACACTTCCAGCTACAATGCCCATTAAAAACACTTATGTCTACTGCACATGCTTTTCTTTGGTTATCTCGCAGGCCTTTGTCTTAGTTTATACCATGCACTGGTCTTCTACATATTGCACAAGTTTTTACTTGGTGTGCATTGTCTTTCAAACACTTTGGTATTTCGTAGCTTCACCATCCTTTACACATATTTTCCTTTAGTTACATTGTGTAAACATCACTGTTTATTGCACAGATGGTACTTGGCATGTGCATTTATCATTTTCTTTGAAAACTTTAATGATTATCCTCTTTCACCATGCGTGGGGATCCTCCTACCAATAGCATTTTCTTGAAAGTTGAAATTTTTTTGTATATATATCTAACTCTATTATGTTCAGCGAAATCCTCCTCTTTGGAACTTTCCCGGCATTTGGATTTTTTTGGCATTTGAAAGTTTTTAAGAAATGGTTTTACACCATACGCTGGCCTCCAATCTTTACACGCATACTACCTTCCTCCAATGTTGGGTCCTCCTTACTGGCTCATGCAGACACTTGTCCTCGGAATTGCACTTTCAAGGAACTGGTTGTTTTCAATTTTTCCAATGCCATAAAACAAACCCTTAACATCTAGAATACTAGTATTTAAACCACGAATGATTTAAAATAATAATGTATTATAAAACCCACATCACAAGAGCAAAGAAACTTAACATTAAAATCTGGGTCCTTGGAAGCTTGACTTGAGGATCATCATTTTGAAATCCACTTTCACCCTCAATTTAATAAATTGTAGTCTAAATTTCACTCGGATCCCAAGATATTGAACTGGTGGCCATTAAAATCATTTCTGACATTTCTGCAAACTGATTTCATTAATGGCAACTGGCCTCTGGAACTAGCCTTAAAAACTAACTGAACAACCTTCTACAAATATGAGGACTGGAAAACCTACTCTTCTCCAGCTTCTAATCATGGTCTCCAACTGGATTCACTTAAAATAATTAGGGCTACAAGATATCACTGGTCCAACTTGGCAATTATGAAACACGGTGCACATGCGGATGTCAAAATAACAGAAAATGCAAATGGATTAGGCCTTGCAAAATTAGGGAATCATACCTTGAGGCCTAACCACTGATCCAAGTAGAAAATTTAGTTACAAGGAGTATATGAAAACAATTCACAACTCAAAACCATCATCTGATAAAAATTTTCAAGCCTTTGAAGATGATTGTTCTTTAAATGCAATTATGTTTAACACTGTCAATTTGCGTAAACTGCTTTTGATTCTGGTTTCAAAAACTTAACAAAAGAAAACCTTGGAGTCTGAACCTTTGAAAATGGATTCAATTTCATATATGGATTATGAAACTTCAACTAAATTGATCTGAAGATGAACTGATCAACCGACATAAATCTACAAAATTAGCATTCAACTACTTTTCTGAACTTAAACACAGTGAAATTGCAAAAATCTGATTTGGAATCGGTTAGGCAAAGTAGTCAAACGGATTGACCAAAGTATGAAAATATTTAGAGAAGTTCATTTCTAGTTTTAAAATGTAGGGGAAATTTTAAATCTTTACATCCTTTAACTGGGTTCAAAGTGCAAGACCTCAAAGTAGGTTAGAATTCTACATTTTCACACTCTGAGAAACTGGATAAAATGCAAACAAGATGGCTTTGGAAAACTATGCAAACGAACTCACGGGGGTCTAAAAATGGACATGTAGGTTCAATTTCATTCCTACAACATACTCTGACACTCCTTATACCATGAATACTAGCTGGGCTCAAGATATAAACTTCTTAAGTGGGTCACTTAGGAAACTCTGAACAAGTGCAAAGTGCAGAGCTGTGCAAACACCTCCAAAAGACTATCTCCAAAACAAGTGAAAACTAAAATCTGAGAGCTGGAACCTATTATATTTTCTTAATGATAAGTGAAGAATACATCCCCCAAGTGGTATCTCATGAATATCTTCAGGTCCCTTTTTACTTGCATCCAAACTTGGGCTCTTACAGAAGATTTTTAGGGGCAATAACTTTGCTTTAGAGGAAATCTCAAAATACTCCCTCTAAAATTTACCAAGAATTTTAGAGTTCCAACAGTGGCTCTGACTAAGTACATGTTCCCCATGCGGACATGCAAATAATTTTGAATCATTAGTAGAAGTAGACCACCCAAAAAATTAAATCAGATCATATTCTCTTCTCTTTTCTCCTTTCTCTTTTCAAAAACTGGGAATCCTTTATTGAAAGCAAACACACCACACAACTGAAGGGAAAGGAAAGGAACTATACAAGCATGGATATTTACAAAAGGCCTGAATCCCTAAAACTAAAAAAAACTCTTACCTCTGTTGAACATATGATTCTCATCTCCATAAATCAAAGGTAATTTGAAACTATTTCTTCCATGTGTCTGATCAAAAACACTGCCATTCACCTCTAGCATATAAAAAAAAGACAATCAACAAACTCACCATCAATTGGAAAATTCAAATCATCTAACCACTGTGAAATTTGACCATTGTGTGACACCAAAATATCACACCCTTCACTATTACCGACTTGATGAAAGAAGAAAAATTCTAGCTCACTCTCATGGCTGGAAATATTCGCATACTAGAAATTAGTTTGCACCAAAGAGCACAATTCCTTTACATCAGAACTTTGCAAACTAAAATAGAATTTCTCGAAACAAAAATTTGATTGCATAAAATCAAAGACAGCTTGTTGATCAAAATTTCCATCAACATCTTCTAAAAAAGTATTGTTAATCAATGGCTCATCTTTTATTTGCAAATCTGAGAACACACATTCAGATTTGTCTCTTTCTTCAGCATTATGGCTTAAACAATAGTCACTGATACTAGGTTCATGAAAATCTGAATCCACACTAGTACATAAATCCTCATATTCATCATATATGACAAGGACAAATTCATCACAATCATATGTACTCTTAACTTGCATATCATCAGCTTCAAAATTAGGAGAAGGAAACTGAGCATACTTTTCACATTTCATGCCCTCACTAAAATCATCTTCATCAAAACAAATATCCATTGGGCATGAAATTCTAGAGTCACATTCAGAAGCATACCTCTGAAAATCAGTAGCTAAGAGTTTTAAGATTTTTTCACTGCTTAGCTGGCATTGGAATTCTTGCTCACTTTCTTTGGTCTCTTGCTCAATGCTGAAAATATCTTCCTCATTGGAAACAAGGAGTGAGACCTCTTATCTTGTATCACTTTGTCTAGAGGAATAACTACACCAACTTACATCCGCATCATAGTCTTGCTCTTTCTTTTCACACAAAACCTCTTCAAACTAAAACAAGAAATCTGCATTGTTATGCTGGGAAAAAGAACAGTCTACAAACTCAAAAGGGACATTTCCAGCTATACATTCATCTTCATCATATTTTTGTTCATAGACTTCATTTTCAACATTATAATCACTTTCATCAGCACAAGTAGACTCAGCATCATCTAGATAACTAGATTTAAATTCAACATCCTCAGCATTTTCAGATTCTAGTTTCTCAATCAAATCTATCCACTCTATGGTATGTTCAATTACTTCTTCTCTAAGGGATGAAAACCAACTGACTAATTCAGGCATACTAAGCTCTAGAAACATTTCAACATATGTGGCTTCTTGAAAATAAACACCCATTGGAAGCTCATTATAAGATTCATGAAACTTCTCATAAAACAAAAGTGTTGATTCTTCTTTTCTCTCTCCTATTTCACAACTTAAAATCACCTTGCATTTCTGTTGGATTCTTTGATTTATCAATAATATATATTTTCTATATTAACATTTTCATGATCCTTCTCATAGACTCAGACCTATAAAGCACATCTTGATCCATGAAAGTTGGAAATTCCATTTTAACCACTTATTTAACAACAACTTATTCTGTCATAAAACTTTATATCTGACTTTATGCAACCATTAAATTTATAAAACCAAAGCATACTTCTGATTCTTACAACTGAAATCTAACCCAGAAGTATGAAAACCTTTTAAAATTACTTTTCCCTTTCTCTTAGTGACTTTTTCACCTATTAAGGGACTTTTCCATTTTATAAAAATAAAGGATTACCTGGATAAAAATTTACAGCTGTTGTTCTTACTTCATATTGACTGGACATAGGGCAGATCTAGAGCCTCTCTTGTAGCTCCATTAGGTTCTTTCTTCGTAGATTTGCCACCACCTTATAGAGGAAAATCTTCAAACATCAAGATCTATTTGCAAATTCTTTTTAACTCTGGGTTTTCTCTAACCAGCAAAGTTGCATAATCCTTTTTTCAATTTTCTGCAAATAAAAACACTTTGTCCAAGATACCTTTTCTCAAAGATCTGAAACAACTTTCAGATTCTTTTCTTGACCCTCTTCTTCAACCAGACTCTGGGATGATTTAGCAAAGCAAGGAAATTATCGTATTAAACTTGTTTTCCTATTACTTCCCCAACAGAGTCGCCAATTTGCTATCACTTTTTCTTGCAGAATTTGTATAAGCATCAATGCTTGATTCTTAGATTCCCAACTTTTGATTCATGCAAGTAAAAATACTAATTAACTAGGATATGATCCTTCTACACTTTGATCTCCACAGACTCAAGCGGGTGTACCTATCTCCAGACTCACTGCTTCACGGTGAATCCTACAGTGGATTAGGGTTTCTCATAATGATTTACTAATATCTTTTACTACAAATTGATGCAGAGCTTGAAAAGCCAATCCATGATATTGACAAGAGTAAACAAAACTACAGAAAAATGATCAATGTGATAAGGATATTCATCCTTCTTCTCTTCAAGTTTAAAACTCAGGCATGCTAGCCTAAAGGATTCAATTATTTAATGAATCACCAATAATGTCTGTACTATTCAATATAGCTCCTAAACATCCATGCTCTTAAATAGGAAATGAAACGATATTCAGATTTTAAATGATTAATGATGAAAACTGCTAGACCAACAAAGACCAGTGCCTTATCTATTGGTCAATAGATTCAAATAAAGATACATCCACAAAAAACCCTCTAACTCCAACAGACAGAAACCAAGTGAAGTGCCTTACAAATCACTCTTTCACTCCAACACCTGGACATCAAATTCATCTACAAATCTTGAACCCTCAGAATTTTTCTCTAAGATTTACTCCCTCCTTGAAAGAAACTTAAAAACACAACTCATAGCTACCTTATAACCAGTGCATTAAAATTCCTTATAGATTAACACACCAAACTTCAAGATAAAACATGAAGACATCAACAAAATTTGAATAGGGATTCCATTGTTTTCATTAAATTGCTATCTTCTTCTGCATATTTACAAGACAAATCTCAGAGAGACGAGACCCAAAAATTAGGAAGCTGCCCAACAACAATAATTTCAACATCCTTGTACAATAGAGAAGAAGAAAGATATATAGAAGAGGAAAGAAAATAATTAACCCTAACCAACAACTGTCTATTTGTAAGAAAATATCTACAAATATCTCCTCCTACCTTCATTCTCTTTAACAAATCTGATTTTATTCTGTTTTTAAGAAATCTGATTTCATTCTTCCTTTAAGAAATCTGATTTCATTCTCTTCAAAATATGATTTCATTCTGCCTCTGAGAAAATCCTCCATGAATGCATATCCTTCAAGTTTTGAAATATAAAATATTGCAAGACAATAGAATAAGACTATTCTTTAATTCTTGCACATTACTTTATATTTCTACATTTTATATCTTCTCTATACAAATATGATTTAACCTTTAATACTTTTGCACAGACTATGATTTGTTAAATCATTTTATCTTTTAAATCCTACACATTCCATGCCTTTGAAATTCTCTTTTATGCATTTGTGGCCACAGAACTCACCGGATTTGGACACTTGGCTTGCTCTGATTCACTACTCTTAACTGTATCTGAGAACTCCTCCTTAACCCTAGTCCACTTGGAGATTTGGAGCTAACTTGGTCTCTAAGTCTCTGAAATATTTCCTTAACCCATAGTTTACTTAGAGACTTGGAGATAAGCCTTAGTTTCTAAGTCTCCAGATAAACTCAACCTCGACCCTTCTCTAACCATGGTTATCTTGCATAGTGTATCTCTGAATCTCTGAACCTTTATCTTAATCATGGGTTTGTTCTGAGATTGCACACGAGCCCTTGATCCCAATCTTGATCTAGCGGTCGGGGCATGATCTATGAAGGTTTGGCACTTAGTTGTTTGCATCTGGAGATCTGGTGCAACAGTTAGTTAACCTCTATCTTTGAATCTTGGAAGGAAACTGACTTAACCACTAGCATCTTGTGACCTTGTGCATGGTTATTTAACTACCAGTCATTGAATCTCAAATTCTATTTGACTTAATCGCTAGAATCTAGTGACCTGGTGCGCATTTAGTTGACGGTTACCTCCTGATCTATGAATGTTATCCTTAACCATGGTCTCTTCTCGTAACTTCACGCGCTGCCGCCACATGTATGCCATGTCACTAACCATATAGCACCATGTGTACACCACTTTTCCACCAACTTATCTCCAAAATTTCATATCTAGCAACTGGGAACACTTCCCTATGCACCACCTACACGCGCATGGAGAGCCTCCTGCTCTTTCTCACAATACACTATGTTTGTTCCTTTGCATTTAAACACCAAAAATCTTCTTCATGGGATCAATGTGGGATTAATCCCCTTTCAATTTTTAAAGCCCTTTATGCCTTGATGCCCAAAATCAGGGAGCCACCACATCCATTTACACCTCTAGCCAAGGGGCCTGCCAATGGGCCTATTGGCTCTTTATTCATTTTATGATACGAACGTTGGCACATAAAAACCTTTCAAAAGTTCCAAACCTAGCGCATGTGGGATAAAAATTTTCATGCTTTCAAATTTTTTAAGCCTCACCACACTGTACAGCCTTCCAGTGCTGGCTTTCTCATTGGTTTACACTTACCTTTTAATGCTTGTTTTTCTCCACAATATTCTAGTTTCTCCTTGTATGCATTTTACACAAGGCCCTCCTTATACTTTTTGCAATGTTTTTGGCACATTGCGTAGCCCTTTGCTTTGGAATTTTTCAAATTTTCTTTTAAAAAACATCGTATTAACTAGTTTGCACAGCCCTTTCTTGAATTCATCCTAGCCATGTATCACCATGCACAGCTCCCCTAACTCCATGTGTGGGCTTTGAGTAGTTGCATAAACTATTTGAGTCATTGCGCAAGACATTTGTTTTTTTTTTTAAAAGAAAACCAAACCCACCTCTTAGCCTCTGTGCAAGCTTCCTACCTTAGCGCAGGATCCTCAGGATTTCCAAGACTCCTACCAACTGTATTTGCTTAGATGTTTTTTTAAGAGAACACTTAAATCGTAGCCCTCTGCATTTCACAATTTCATTTTTATTGCACTGCGCAAGCACATTATTTTTCTTACACCTGCAAATTGCATTAGTTTGGGTTTTTTTTTAAAATTCCCATGCTGCCTCCATGCGGTGTGCAGGCCCTTCATCTTTGTTTTACATAGCTCTGTGCTGGATTTTCTCCTATTTGTGTGGATTTCCCTTTGCAAACATCTCTCTATTTATTGTGCAGCTTTTGGAATTGGCATGTGCTGGCTCATGAAGGAATTTCACCTCCTTGTCTTATGTAGACACTTCTAGCTACAGTGCCCATAAAAAAAACATATGTGTGTTGCATAGGCTTTTCTCTGGTTATATCATAGGCCTTTGTCTTAGTTTATACCATGCGTTGGTCTTCTACATATTGCACAAGTTTTTACTTGGTGTGCATTGTCTTTCAAACACTTTGGTATTTCGCAGCTTCACCATCCTTTACAAATATTTACCTTTAGTTACATTGCATAAACATCATTTTGCATTGTGCAGATAGAACTTGGCATGTACATTTTTCATTTTCTTTGAAAACTTTAATGATTATCCTCTTTCACCATGCGTGGGGAGCCTCCTACCAATAACATTTGCTTGAAAGTTGTAAATATTTTGTATATCTATAAAACTCTATTATGTTCAACGCAATCCTCCTCTTTGAAACTTGCCCAACATTTGGATTTTTTTGGCATTTGAAAGTTTTTAATAAATGGTTTTGCACCATACATTGGCCTCCAATCTTTACACGCATACTATCTTCCTCCAATGTTGGGTCTTACTTACTGGCTCACGCAGACACTTGTCCTCAGAATTGCACTTTCAAGGAGCTAGTTGTTTGCAATTTTTCCAATGCCATAAAAAAAATCCTTGACATCTATAATACTATTATTTAAACCATGAATGATTTAAAATAATAATATATTATAAAACCCACATCACAAGAGCGAAGAAACTTAACATTAAAATCTGGATCCTTGGAAGCTTGACTTTAGGATCATCATTTTGAAATCCACATTCACCATTAGTTTACCAAAATGTAGTCTAGATTTCACTAAGATCCCAAGATATTGAACTGCCAGTCATTACAATCATTTCTGACATCTCTGCAAACTGATTTCATTAATGGCAACTGGCCTTAAAAACTAACTGAACAACCTTATGCAAATATGAGGACTGGAAAAACTACTCTTCTTCAACTTCTAAGTGTGGTCGCCAACTGGATTCTCTTAAAAGCATTAGGGATACAAGATATCACTGGTCCAACTTGGCAATTCTGAAACACAATGCACATGCGGATGTCAAAATAGTAGAAAATGCAAATGGATTAGGCCTTGCAAAAATAGGGAATCATGCCTTGAAGCCTAACCACTGATCTAGGTAGAACATTTAGTTACAAGGAGTATAGGAAAATAATTCACAACTCAAAACCATCATCTGATAAAATTTTCAATCCTTTGCAGACGACTATTCTGTAAATGCAATTTTGTTTAACACTGCCAATCTGTGTAGACTACTTTTGATTATGATTTCAAAAACTTAACAAAAGAAACCCTTAGAGTTTGAACCTTTGAACATGGATTCACTTTCATATATGGATTATGAAACTTCAACTAGCTTTATGTGAAGATGAACTGAAAAACCAACATAAATCTGCAAAATTAGCATTTCAACTACTTTTCTGAACTTAAACACAGTGAAATTGCAGAAATATGATTTAGAATCGGTTAGGAAAAGTAGTCAAACAGATTCACCAAAGTATGAAACTCTTCAAAAAAGTTCACTTATAGGATTAAAATGCAGGGGAACTTTCAAATATTTACATCCTTGAACCAGGTACAAATTGCAAGGCCTCAAAGTAGGGTACTTAGAATTCTGCATTTTCACTCTGAGAAACTGAATAAAATGCAAATAGAATGGCTTTGGAAAACTGTGCAAATGAACTCATGGGGGTCTGAAAATGGGCATGGAGGTTCAATTTCATGCCTACAATGTACTCCAACACTCCTTATACCATGACTGCTAGCTGGGCTCAAGATATAAACTACTGAAGTGGGTCACTTAGGAAACTTTGAACAAATGCAAAGTGCAGATCTATGCAAACACGTCCAAAAGGCTATCTCCAAAACAAGTGAAAACTAAAATCTAAGAGCTGGAACCTATTATATTTTCTTAATGATAAGTTAGGAACACATCCCCCAAGCGGTATCTCATGAATATCTTCAGGTCCCTTTTTACTTGCATCCAAACTTGGGCTCTTACAAAAGATTTTTAGGGGCAACAACTTTGCTTTAGAGGAAATATCAAAATACTCACTCTAAAATTTACCTGGAATTTTAGAGTTCTAACAGGTGCTTTGGGTTGCGTTCCTATGGGAGAAAACTTAAAGCATGATTTTCTATTCACCTTCTTCGAGATAGAGCCTCCACTTGGTTGAGACATGAGGAATCCAAGAGACACTTAGTCATTAACACCCTTACTTGGGATGCCTTCCTGGAGATTTGTAAATCCAGATATCTCTCAGAATAATTCAAGGAGCATCGTATAGATGAGCTCCATAATCTCCAACAAAGGGGACTCATAGTAGCCCAATATCAAGGTAGGTTTCTAGATCTCGTCCCTTATGTGGGGTATATGTGGGATGAGAAGTTGCAGGTTAACTGGTTCATCAAGGGGTTGAATCTTGCAATAACAAGTAAGGTACATATGGTGCCACCAAGAGAATTACGGTTCATTGTGGATAGAGCTTCGGTGGCCAAGGAGATAGTCAGAGGTCCACATGATGCTAAGGATAGGTCTGAGAACTGTAATCCCACATCCCAGGCCACAAGATATCAGATACCCCCATGGAAGGGGAATCATAGGTACTCTTTGGGGTCATTCAAGACCCCACAACCGTAGCAGCCACAATAGTCTCAGTAGAACCAGTGGTAGAAGCCACCACATGAACAACAGGGCTCTAAGCTTAGGTAGTTTAAGACACAGGGTCCTAGGAAGGACCAAAGACCACAGGAACCTTATACACCTCTAGCATGGACTCAATAGTCCGCTAGGGGTGGGTATAGCAGGTCCTATCAAACTGTAGGTTCACAGTACTCTAGACCTATGGGTGTGCAAGTTCAGGCATGTGGGCCATGTTACACTTGTGGTTACATGGGGCACATATCTATAGAGTGTCCTCAGGTTGGTAGTTAGCACACAACAATGTTAGAACCCACTATTGGGGACATGGGAAAGTCCCACAGAATTTTTGTAGCAGTGGATAACAGCTAGGCAGAATACCAAGCCACCGTCATTGAGGTCACAGGTAAGATCAGAGGTAGTGATGTTTCTATTTTATTTGATATAGGAGCTACTGACTGATTTTTTTCTCCATCGGTTGTGGAAAATTGTGGGCTAGTGGAAACTAGGAAAGATGTTGTATGGGAGGTTGAGTTAGCCGCAGGAGTTAGATTTTTTATTACCTCAATGGTTAGATATTTCCTGATTCATATTGGTGGCTTATCCACCATAGAAGATCTCAGAGTTACTCCTCTTGGATCCTACTGTCTAGTACTTGGCATGGATTACCTAGGTGCCCACAAGGCCATGTTGGATTTTTATTAGAAGAGAATAAAATGTAAGGATGGTGATGGCATTGCTACAGTAATCTTAGGAGTCCTGAGACCTGTATCCCTATATTTAATTTTTGCTATGCAGCTTAAGTGATGCATGCAAAATGGATGTCATTTGTATGCTATTACCATCAGTGATAGAGATGATGAATTGAAGAAGGAGGCCTCACTTTATGACCATCCCATACTACAGGAGTATGCGGTTGTGTTTCCTTAAGAGCTACCTGGTATGCCTCCTTGTAGGGTAGTTAACTTCCACATAGATCTTGTACCAAGAGCAAAGTCAGTTTCCAGAGCACCTTATAGGATGACCACTACTGAGCTTAATGAGCTCAAGATACAGCTTGAGGAATTGTTAGAGAAAGGACACATTATTCCTAGTGTTTCTCCTTGGGGTGCATCAGTGATCTTCATGAAGAAGAAGGATGGATCTTGTGAGGCCTCACCCCGACCCATCGTAGATTTACTGCTCGATCACACTTTGATACTTTATGTTTTGATACATTGATACACTTTTTTATTATGACAGAGACTCATGATATTATGTTATGATGATGATTATATTGTGTGGATTACATTTTGATATGGATTAGACTTACAATAGATGGTTGATTTTGATTATATATGTTTACATAAGTGAATTGATGAGAAGATTGAATCATGATTAGACTTGATTATTTCAGGGATGTTATGTCATGATGATTATAGAATTATTATATTTTAAACATTTCTGTATGAAAATTGCAATTAGAAATTTAATTCTTCTTATTGATTAATGTTTCTAATTATAAATTGAAAATGTATATTACATGTGATTTTATTATCTTGGACTACTGATGCTCAAGTTAAGTGTGCAGGAAAGAGAACCATGAAATTATTCAGAGAATCAGGGCTAAACACATGTGAATTGAGTAAGACAAGGTTTAATCCAATAAGGGGTTTAAACCTCATTGTAATGTGATCTTTGTTGTAAACGTAATATGAATGTGTGTTAATAGTTTAAAATTCATGTTGTTGTTTGGGCATGTCATTGTGAATATGATCTGTATTTTATTTTGGTGTCAATTGACACTTGTGTTGTACATGTGGATGGTGACATGTCAAATTAGGGCTTGGGAAAGAATCACCAAACCTTATAGGATGTTAGATTAATCCCACTTGTATATGATGTCCTGTAGGGATCACATCAAGTTGGAACTCAGATTTGAACTTTAGGAGTACCTTGGAGGGGTCAAAAGTGACCCTAGAGTGTATTTTTGGCCAAAATTAATTAACCCTAAGGAGGTACCTTAAGTTAGGGTTAGTTTTTACCTATGGAAGAAACTTAGGTCACCATTATGACTCTCTAAAATACCTACTTTTCAAAAGTGGCGAAAATGGAGATGGCCACATGCATCTAAATTATCCCACACTCCTTACTAAACTCACAATTAAGAGGGGTAGATGTCATGTCTCATTATTGCTAGGTCTTGAGTACACTTTTGGGGGTCTTTTAGACAGTTTGGGGAGACTTAGTGGGTGTTCACCCACTCTCTAATTTTAGAGACAATTAAGGTTTGGATAGAGGAAGGATAAGGAATTGGGCTCTTCTCAAGTTTCATTTTGCCATAACACATTTGGAAGGTTGGTCTCCATTGTCATGAAGTGCTTGTTTTGTTGCAAGTAGATTTGGATGTTATTGTTTTATGAATATGAAATCTTGTATGGTGTTCATGTATGAAATCTTGTATAGTGTTGTGGTATGTAGATTTTGTTGTCATGTGTTTGGGTTGGGAATGCATTTGGATTTTTGTATCAATTCTTATTCTTTTGGTTTGGAAGTGTTGTTCATGGGAGTTAAGGCATTACTCACCCTTTGGAAAGGGAAGAAGTGGCCTTGGGTGAAGGGGTTAGTTGGGCTCTCCATTATAGTGAGAGTCTCTTCTCTTGGAGAAGAGGGATGATTTCATGGAGTATGGGCTCCATGAAGTCATGTTCTAAATATTATTTTTAGTATAAAAATGACCAAATGTGTATATGGAAGGAATCTCAATGTAGCCTTGGAGAGGCATGGAAAAACTCTTGTTGAGAAATTTGAAATTGCAATGGCATTCTCCTCCTTAGAAAATTCCACCATCACCCTACTTCAATGGGTTTGGAAAACTCATTTGTGAAGCTTTGGTTGGGAGTTTATTGTTGTTTTGTGCATATAAGATATTTGTGAGAATTTAGATTCGATATCTTATTTTATCCTTGATTTTCCAAGCTCTGGGGTGGTCCCCTTGAGGCCTTGTTTGGGAGGTGAGCTTCCCATGGTTCTCCTCATAAAATTTGCAGGTTTGAAGTCAAGATGATGGTGAAAGAAGCTTGGAAGAAATTCCTATTTGGGTGTAGTTGTGTGTAAGCAACTTCAATGTTGCATAGTTACCCTTTTTTTGTATTGAAATTCATTCTTGTTGATTGTTGAAATGATCATTTTGGAAGCTTTTTCAAGCTATATGTGAAGAGCTCTCATTCTTTATGTAATGATTTAATGAAGGAAGAAGTGTTTCATACCATCCATGTATTGTATAGATTTACCATCTTGAAGATATGTAATTGTATTTTGTAAGATTACCATAATGTAAATGATGCATTCTTTAGTTCATGCATATTGCATTCTATTGCTTAGAAAAAAAAAAAAAAAGTTAACCATTCATGTTAGAGGGATACCCAATATTGAAAGAGAAAGACAATATAATAGTTTCATATCATAAAAATCTTGACGATTTGTGAATCTTGAAATCTCCATAATGTATGTAAATGTAAGTTTTCAAGTTATTGGAACACTCCATTTTCACTTGGGAAGTCTCCATTTCATCTCCATAGATTCAACTCTCTACATTAAAAATCTCCATTTCAATTTCAACTCTTGAGAAGAAGAAATAACCTTGATAACAATACAAAATCAAACTAGTTAGTATGATAATATAAAAATCAACTAATACTATTAGTCCTCTTAGTAAATGGCCCTAATAAATTAATTCAAATGCATACAATGGTCTATTGCAAAAATTGAACCAAGAAAATCTATATGGAAGAGCTTATACCAAACAAAGCCCATGACACTTTCCAGATTTAGAGCAAAAATACTCTCTAGAATTTGTATGGAAAAGGAAATATTCTCCTTACCACAGAGAATATTCATTTCCCAATGTGCTCTCTCTCTAATTAAATTATTATCCTAATCCCACTAACATAACCTTATAATTAATCCTAAATTCTAAATTAAACTTACCTTGCCTTTACCCATTTCCTGTGGGCCCCACTCTTACCACCCTCCTTACCCTTTTTACCTCCTTGCTTGGGCACCACTGTTGCAAAGGTTGTAAAATAAATCAAATTGTTTTAGGGGCTGCACTACTTGGCTTATTTTCCACCTCCCTTGCTGTCACACCCTTCAATTGTTGACATGCCCTTTTGCCCAGGTCAACCCTCTCTCCTCTTCCATGCGAGATTCACCTTGGGAAGATTGGAGATTTGTAGGTGGGCCCTTGCAACACATCATCATCATTCTTAAAAAACTGCACCACCCTTGCTGTCTTTTCTTCCATGCAAAATTCCTTGCATAGGAATAGGGGTAAGTTAGGTGGTGGGCCCCAAAACAAGTCATTCAAACCTACACTCCTCCCAATAGGAATTTGACCCCCTATGCATATTGGACTTGTGGTGGGGGAAATAATAGATTAATAAGTTGGTAGACTAATAAGCTAATAGATTAGTAGGTAGTTAGATTAGATTTATAGGTAGTTAGCAGATAGTTTAAGTTAGTTAATTAGGTTCTTTTCTTTATTTTTTTTAATTCTTAATTGGGTAGCATTTTATACATATAAAAATTGATTCAATGATGTAGCTTTAGTTAGTAGATTAATAATTTTTGAGTTCTGAAAGATGAAGGGATTTGTTAACATGAACAAATTTAATTGGTATTGGAACAACATATTAAAATAATAATTAATCATTTTTAATAGATCCTTAACATTAAGTGTTTAGGTTATTTTAAAATTGTGAAATTTGTGAATTAATTTATTAGGAATTTTGGCCTAAAATTTTTGATTAGCCTATTAGAGAAGTGGAATTACTCAATTTATTCAAATGTATAGTTAATGTTAATTTAAATTTTATCATGATAAAAATGAATATGTGACTCTTGCGTTCAAGGGGTTAGGGGTTATGTTAAATTTCAATTAGAAATTAACTCAAATTTTCTATTAGAGAATGAATTAATTGTCTTATTAAAGGTTAATTTAAAGTTGTTTTGTTAAGGGATTGATGAATTAGGATTGCATGTGTTTTCATAAAAGGGGAATAATTTTATTAATGACATTAGTAGGTTAGAAAATCAAATTTGATTTCAGCTATTATATTTTAATTAATAGATGTTGGTATAGTGAAATTGTTATTCAATTTTAAGCATGTCAATTGATAAATATTTCATGTATGTTTATTTAAAAAGGGAGTAGAATATTAATTTGACTAGGTTTGAGCTAGTAGTTAACGTTGAAAGAAAACTAGAACTAGATTTGAACGGATTAAGTTTTAATCTAGATTAAGAGTTAAGTATGCATTAGGTCAACCTAATCTAACATATGTTCATAACAACTAACTATCATCATGATACTAAACGTAGTTATACGTGGAAACAAAGTTAGACCAACCGGAGTTAAGTACTCATATAATCCATGGAACAAGTTGATGCCCCAATTCTGCACCTGTTTATGGCATGACCCTATAGAGGGAAAATTGGAGATATCTCTCTCAATCACCCACTCTCTAACTTTAGAGACTACTAAGGAATTTAGGAGAAAAAGGAAGGAGGAACAAAAGGGAAGGGCTCTACTTCTGTTTTCATTTTCCATAACTTCTAATGCAAGGTTGGTAGTTCTCAAGCTTTACACCTCTCCTTCATGGTGTCTTTCTTATGGCTTCCATGAAATATTGAAGAAAGATAGTCCTTGTTCATGCTGCATTGTGTATATTCTTGCTGGTAATGCTGATTTTGTAGTATGAAGTGTTGACATGTGAAGTAAAAATCTGTATGTATTTTCTCTTATTTTTTTGTGTGTTGTTTAAGGGATTCTTGTTCAAGGCCTCACTCACCCTTGGGAGGGAAGAGTGGTCTTATGGGTGAAGGGAGTTTGACATCCCTCTTGGTGTAGAGTCTCTCCTTGGGAGAGAGGGATGCACCATGGATTATGGGGTCCATGGTAGGCTAGTAGCATTGATATGTTTGGGGGTCATAAGGGATTTAGCCATGTTTGGCTATTTTAATTTGGGGTGTGAAGAGGAGTTATGTTGATTTTGTATGTAAAAATTATTGCCTTGTTGAAGGCTTGCATTTTCATCTCTAGCCTTGTCTCCCAATGGGTACTTGGTCCACCTTCACCCTTAGGAAGCTTTATTTCAAGCTCCTTGTGTTCAGCTATGGGAGGGTGTTCTATGTGTACATAATGTTGTGTTTGTGTGTCATTTGGCTTCATGCATACCCGGGTTAGCAATGGTTCTCCTAGCTCGGGGGTGGCCTTGTAAAGTCTTAGGCTAGGAGGTGAGCTTCCCATGGCCAACCTACAAAGCTTTCTTTTGCAGGTTTTTCTTGTGTATGAAAGGATAAAGTTGTTTTGAAATTGAAAGAGAAACAAAAATTAAAGGACTAATTTAGGTGACAAGCCTAAAGAAATTTGTTTTATCCAAAGTATGCTCTCATGAACTTGTGAATGTATGAAGAGAAAAGTTGTAAATAAAGGTTGAATTGACCCTCTTATATGTAGATACCAGCATTAGGTGCATTTCAAAGTATTTCTTATCATAAATAGATATTTCATTGTATGTAAAATTTCTGCAATTATAAAAAAAGTATATGGTTGTTACATGAACTTGTGAAAATATGAAAAGAATTCTAATATTGTAAATGCTTATTTTCTAGTAAATGAATTAATCATATTTCTAAATTTTAGCTTCAAGCCTATGTAAATCATATTATTTAAGTTTAGTTTACATTTGCAAAAGAAAAGAGAAAGTAAGCTACTATGTATATGAAAGAGAAAACTATTTGAATAGAAGTTATTTTATCATCTATATACAAATGTTAGTGGGGCAATAAGGAAAATCTGCATGTTCAATGTGGTACATATGAATGGATTAAAATCTGTATGTTCATTGTTGTGCATATGAAGGGATTAAATAATTCATAAATGTAAATATAAAACTATGTACAAAAAAAGGGAGCACATATGAAAGTTTTATTTCTCCTTATGCTGAGTTGTTTTCAATCCAAGATAGTAACCAAACATATATTTTAACATTGCTAGGAATGAGTTAAGTTATGAATACTCTATAAAAAAAATAAAAAAAATTAGATGATTTTTCTTAGCTAAGATTTTAGGGCATTACATCTCGTATTTATCTTGTAACTCGAAGGTTAACTCTACCATGCTATCACATTTCCAACTCAACCATTGTTAGTTGTACATACTTATGTGTTTTAAAAAAAAATGTGTGTTTTGCCCTAGTTTTGTGCATGACATTTTGGTATTAGAGCTGTGTTTTGACACTAGGAACCTAACCAATTACGTTTCAACTCATTCAAAAACTTAAATCATTATGTAGGATGACTGCGGTCACTAGAGCTAACCGATGAGGTGGAGGTCGTAGAGCTCCCTGAGTGGGGAAAGGATAGGAGGATCCACCACCTCCTCCACCACCACCTCCACCACCTCAGAACCCTAACCATGACATTATGGATATTCTCCAAAATCTGATTGGGGTGATTCAACAGAGACTACTACCCATAGTTTAGCAACAGATTCCCGAAGGGGAAGCACATATTTCAGAGAATGATAGAGTAGTTAGTAGAGAGAGGAGTAGGAGTCCACTCATGTCTAGTGAGGGTCAAGGTGATCAAGAGGGTGAGTCAGTTCATCAGGTTGTATTACCATGAGAGCATGAGATATGTGCCAGGGAGAGACCCCCTAGAGATGTTGAGATGAGATCCGAGAGTTATTACGACTTCATCCACCCTTATTTTTGGGATCCACCCATGGGTCAGTAGCAGAGGCCTAGTTATAGAGTCTACAACAATATTTTGGATTGCACCCTTATGGGAGTAATCTAAAGGCATGACTTGCAGTCCATCTCCAATGGGAGAAGGCTTCCACTTAGTGGGATCAGGAGGTGTCCATAGGTGGAGTGAGTATTGACACACTCACTTAGGAGACTTTTGTGGCCCGTTTTAGTGAGAAATATCTCTCCAAGCATTTCAGAAAAAGACAGATAGAGGAGTTCCATAATCTCCAGTAGAGGGGCCTCATAGTGAACCAGTATTAGAGTCAATTTCTTGAGATCCTTCCATATGTTGATTACATGAATGATAAGAAACTACGTATCCACCATTTCAATAAGGGACTTAATATGTATTTTTAGAGCATAGTATGCCTAGCATTCCCTACCACCTTTAGAGGGGTAGTTGAGATGGTACTTGTAGCCAAGGATATCTGTACTAGACAGGAGTCTTGAGATCGGTCCCAACACTAAAACCCCTCTTCTCAGCAGTTAGGACAGCAGAGACCCCCTTGGAAAGGGAAACAAAATCACTCAACAGGATCCTTTAAGGGTCAACAGTGTCAGCAACAGAGTTCCCAGTAGGATTCTAGACAGACGCATTCACAGGGTTATCAGGGCTCTAAGCCCAAACTATGGCAGTCTCAGGGCCCTAGACAAGATCATAGGAAACAGACCCCTTAGACATAGTCAGCTAGGACTCAGCAGTCCTCTAGGGGTGGATACAATTTTTCTAGTAGGACGGGAGGGTCACAACAGCCTAGGACATAAGGAGTCCAGATTCAGACCTGAGGGCCATGTTACACTTGCGGTGGTATGGGTCATTTAGTGAGAGAGTGCCCACATGGATAGTCAGCTAGTGGTCAGAGAGGGGCTACCTCAAAGACTACAGTTGGAGAGATGGGTAGATCCCATAGAGTTTTTTAGTAGTTGATAACCGCCAGGCCGAGCATCAGGCCATGGTCATAGAGGCCACAGGTATGATTCATGGTATCAGTGTTTCTATCTTGTTTGATTCAGGAGCCACAAAATCCTTTATATCTCCCTATGTAGTGGAGCATTATGGGCTGGTGGCAGTTAGATAGGATGTCACTTGGGAGGTTGAGTTAGCTTAAGGAGCTAGAGTGTCTATTATTTCCTTAGTTTGCATTTTTCAGATTCAGATTGGAGACTTAATCATGATAAATTATCTCCATATTACCCCTCTAGGTTCTTATGATGTAGTCTTTGGCATGGATTGGCTATGTGCCCATAGTGCCATAGTGGATTGTCATCAGAAGAGAGTTGAGTGTGTTGATGATCATGACACTTCTATGGCGATATTTTGGGTACAAAGACTCATATCCCTTTGCATAATTTCCGCTATGCAGCTTAGGCGGTGCATGGAGAAGGGATGTCAGTTATATTCAATCACCATTAGTGATAGAAAAGAGGATTTAGAAGGGGAAAATTCACTCGAGGATTATCCTATTTTTTAGGAGTTTGCAGATGTATTTCCTACTGAGCTACCTGGTATGCCTCCACCTAGGGTAGTTGATTTTACCAGATCTTGTACTAGGAGCCAAGCCAGTATATAGAGCACCTTACAGGATGACCACACATGAGCTCAATGAGCTCAAGATTCAGTTAGAAGAGCTCTTGGAGAAAGGGCATGTCCAACCTAGTGTATCATCTTGGGGTGCACATGTGATTTTTGTGAAGAAGAAGGATGGATCACTTAGATTGTGCATTGATTATCGAAAATTGAATAAAGTAACAATTAAGAACTGATACCCACTTCCTAGGATTTATGATTTGTTTGATCAGTTGTAGGGTGATCGAGTGTTCTCAAAGATAGATCTGAAGTCGGGATACCATTAGTTACAGATTGTGGAAAGTCATATCCACAAGACTAATTTTTGCATGAGGTATGGTCACTATGAGTTCATAGTAGTGCCATTTGGCCTCACAAATGTTCCAGTTGTGTTCATGAGCCTCATGAACAAAGTATTTCATACATTTTTGGATAAATTTGTGGTAGTGTTCCTTGATGATATTCTGATATATTCTCGCAATGATGAGGAGCATCTGAGACAAGTTCTACAGCGTTTGAAAGAGAATTAGTTATATGGCAGCTTGTCAAAGTGTGCCTTCTTTAGACCCGAAGTGCATTATCTTTGTCATGTTATATCCGACAATGGGATCTCTATAGACCCATCAAAGATTAGAGATATTACTGATTTTTCAGTACCCACCAGTGTCACTAAGGTCCAAAGTTTTATGGGATTAGCAAGATATTAAAGATGCTTCATGGCAGGATTTTCTAAAGTAGCTCACCCCATCACCTCCCTTTAGAGAAAGGGGAAGAAGTATGCATGGCTAGAGAAGTGTGAGAGAGCTTTCCAGGAGCTCAAGAGAGCCCTCACTAGTGCACCAATTTTAGCAGTGCCAAATCCTTCAGCAGATTTTGTTGTATGTAGTGATGCTTCATTGGATGGTTTAGGAGCAATCTTTATGTAGGAGCGTTGTCCTATAGCTTTCAAGTCTAGGAAGCTAAAGACTCACGAGCTTAATTATCCTACTTATGACCTAGAACTCACAACGGTGGTTCATGCCTTAGTGAGATGGGGACATTTCCTTCTAGGTCACCGATTTGAGCTTCATTCATATCACCAGAGCCTACAGTATATCTTTACATAGCCCAATCTTAATGCTAGGCAGAGGAGATGGATGGAGTTTTTGTGTGAGTATGATTTTTATGTTCATTACATAAAGGGGAAGGAGAATGTAGTTGCAGATGCCTTCAGTAGGAGGTGACATGAGCTATCATCTATGACTTCTAGTATAGATTTGAGGGACCGCATTTTGCATCATTTTCTAGAGGATGGATTATATGTCGAGGTTTGTCAGTTTGTTCGTTCTCAGAGACCCCTTAAGGGGAGATTTACAGAGTATTCTTTGGAGTCTGATGGAATTCTACGTCATAGGGGATGCATCTATGTACCCTCTACAGGTGACTTGTGATATTTTATTGTGCTTGAGGCTCACAAAGCACCTTATGCAGCTCATCTGGGAGTTAAGAATTTGCATGTTGATCTAAGACAGTTGTATCATTGGTCGGGCATGAGATTTCAGATTTCCAGCATAGTTGCTAGATGTCTAGAGTGCCAGAGAGTGAAGGAAGAGCATATTCATCCAGGTGGGCTCCTACAGCCACATGAGATTGCTGAGTGGAAGTGGGATACTATATCTATGGACTTCATTATTTTTCTCCCTATGTCTTCTTGCCACCATGATGCTATCTTGGTGACAGTCAACACGTTGACCAAGGTTTCCCACTTCTCACCCATGCATACTACATTCATAGCATGAGACGTAGCTCAGGTCTTTTTATAGGATATTATCAGACTTCAAGGCATTCCCCGTAAGATCATCTCTGATAGAGACTCCTTATTCACATCAGCCTTTTGGAGAGAGTTATAGGCAGCGTTGGGCACTAGGATCAATTCTAGTACAACATATCACCCTTAGATAGATGGCTAGACCAAGAGGGTTAACTAGGTATTGGAGGACATGTTGTGCATGTATGTGATGGACCATCAGGTCAAGTGGGAGGAATACCTACATCTGGTCAAGTTTGCCTATAATAATGGGCATCATTATTCTATAGGTATGCCACCATATCAGGCCTTGTACGGTAGACCATGCAAAACACCACTGAGTTGGGACAGGATCAAGGATAGAGTATCTATTGGACCTCAGTTGGTCAAGGAGATGGAGCAGTAGGTAGTCTTGATTAGACAATGCCTTAGAGAGGCTTAGGATCGACAGAAGAAGTATGCAGATACGAAGAGGGTTGATCGTGAGTATATGGTTGGAGATAGGGTCTTTTTTAGAGTGTGCCCACATAAGAGTTCAATCCATTTTGGAAAGGGCTCTAAGTTAGCACCTCGCTTTGTTGGACCCTTTGAGATATTGGAGAGGATAGGACTAGTTTCATACCATCTAGCCTTGCCACCCAGCCTGTCATGCATCTACGATGTGTTTCATGTATATATGCTATGGAAATATATTTATGATGAGTCTCACATTATATATTGGGATGCATTGCAGGTAGAGTCAGATGGGCAGCTAGCACTAGAGCCCATTCATATTATAGCCCAACAAATCCTTGCACTCTAAGGCCGAGAGCTAGACTAGGTTAGGGTCCAGTGGGATTGTTATGATGAGGTCATGGCTTCATGGGAAGATGCATCGTAGATGAGATCTCAGTACCCATATCTTTTTGATAAACTCTAGGAGGAAGTTCATGCCTAGTGGGGGAGGATGTGAGGCCTCACCTCGACCCATCGTAGATTTACTGCTCGATCACACTTTGATACTTTATGTTTTGATACATTAATACACTTTTTGATTATCCTAAAAGAGACTCGTGATATTATGTTATGATGATGATTATATTGTGTGGATTACATTTTGATATGGATTAGACCTAGAACAGGTGGTTGATTTTGATTATATATGTTTAGATAAGTGAATTGATGAGAAGATCGAATCATGATTAGACTTGATTATTTTATGGATGTTATGTCATGATGATTATAGTATTATTATGTTTTAAACATTTCTATATGAAAATTGCAATTAGAAATTTAATTCTTCTTATTGATTAATGTTGCTAATTATGAATTGAAAATGCATATTACATATGATTTTATTATCTTGGAATACTGATGCTCGAGTTAAGTGTGCAGGAAAGAGAACCATAGAATTATTTAGAGAATCAGGGCTAAACACATGTGAATTGAGTAATCCAAGGTTTAATCCAATAAGGGGTTGAAACCTCATTGTAATGTGATCTTTGTTGTAAATGTATTCTGAATGTGTGTTAATAGTTTAAAATTCACTTTGTTGTTTGGACATGTCATTGTGAATGTGATCTGTATTTTGTTTTGGTGTCACTTGACACTTATGTTGTACATGTGGATGGTGACATGTCAAATTAGGGCTTAGACAAGAATCACCAAACCTTATAGGATGTTATATTAATCCCACTTGTATATAGATGTCTTGTAGGGATCACATCAAGTTGGAACTCAGATTTGAACTTTAGGGGTACCTTGGAGGGGTCAAAAATGACCCTAGAGTGTATTTTTGGCCAAAATTAGTTAACCCTAAGGGGGTACCTTGGGTTACGGATATTTTTTACCTATAGGAGAAACCTAAGTCACCATTATGACTCTCCAAAATGCCTACTTTTCAAAAGTGGCAAAAATAGAGATGGCCACATGAATCTAACTTGTCCTACACTCTTTACTAAACTCACAATTAAGAGGGGAGACAAGAGGTAAGACAAAAGGCTAGATGTCATGTCTCATTATTGCTAGGTCTTGAGTACACTTTTGGGGGTCTTTTTAGAGGGTTTGGGGAGACTTAGTGGGTGTTCACCTACTCTCTAATTTTAGAGACAATTAGGGTTTGGATAGAGAAAGGATAAGGATTTGGGCTCTTCTCAAGTTTCATTTTTTCATAACACATTTGGAAGGTTGGTCTACATTGCCATGAAGTGCTTCTCTTGTTGCAATTAGATTTGGATGTTATTATTTTATGAATATGAAATCTTGTATGGTGTTCATGTATGAAATCTTGTATAGTGTTGTGGTATGTAGATTTTTTTGTCATGTGTTTGGGTTGGGAATGCATTTGAATTTTTATATCAATTCTTGTTCTTTTGCTTTGGGAGTGTTGTTCAAGGGAGTTAAGGCATTACTCACCCTTTGGGAAGGGAAGAAGTGGCCTTGGGTGAAGGGGTTAGTTGGGCTCTTCATTGTAGTGAGAGTCTCTTCTTTTGGAGAAGAGGGATAATTTCATGGAGTATGGGCTCCATGAAGCCATATTATAAATATTGTTTTTGGTATAGAAATGACAAAATGTGTATATGGAAGGAATGTCAATGTAGCCTTGGAGAGGCATGGAAAAACTCTTGTTGAGAAATTTAAAATTGCAATGGCATTCTCCTCCTTCGAAAAGCCCACCTTCACCCTGCTTCAATGGGTTTGGAAAACTTATTTATGAAGTCTTGATTGGGAGTTTATTGTTGTTTTGTGCATATAACATGTTTGTGAGAATTTGGATGTGATATCTTATTTTAGCCTTGATTCTCCAAGATCGGGGGTGGTCTCCTTGAGGCCTTGGTTGGGAGGTGAGCTTCCCATGGTTCTCCTCATGAAATTTGTAGGTTTGAAGTCAAGATGATGGAGAAAGAAGCTTAGAAGAAATCCCTATTTAGGTGTAGTTGTGTGTAAGAAACTTCAATGTTTCATAGTTACCCTTTTTTGTATTGAAATTCATTCTTGTTGATTGTTGAAATGATCATTTTGAAAGCTTTTCAAGCTGTATGTGAAGAGCTCTCATTCTTTATGTAATGATTCATTGAAGGAAGAAGTGTTGCATACCATCCATGTATTGTATAGATTTACCATCTTGAAGATATGTAATTGTAGTTTGTAAGATTACCATTATTTAAATTATAGATTCTTTAGTTTATGCATATTGCATTCTATTTCTTAGAAAAGAAAGAAAAAAAAAATTAACCATTCATGTTAGAAGGATACCAAATATTGAAAGAGAAAGACAATATAATAGTTTCATATCATAAAAATCTTGACGATTTGTGAATCTTGAAAGCTCCATAATGTATGTAAATGTAAGTTTTCAAGTTATTGGAACACTCCATTTTCCCTTGGGAAGTCTCTATTTCATCTCCATAGATTCAACTCTCTACATTAAAAATCTCTATTTTAATCTCAAGTCTTGAGAAGAAGAAATAACCTTGATACCAATACAAAATCAAACTAGTTAGTATGATACTATAAAAATAAACTAATACTATTAATCCTCTTATTATATGACTCTAATAAATCAATCCAAATGAATACAATGGTCTATTGCAAAAATTGAACTAAGAAAATCTATATGGAAGAGCTTATACCAAAGAGAGCCCATGACACTTTCCAGATTTAGAGCAAAAATGCTCACTAAAATTTATATAGGAAAGAAAATATTCTCTTTACCATAGAGAATATTCCTTTCCCAATGCGCTCTCTCTCTAATTAAATTATTATCCTAATCCCATTAACATAACCTTGTAATTAATCCTAAATTCTAAATTAAACTTACCTTGCCTTTACCCATTTCCCATGGGCCCCACTCTTACCACCCTCCTTACCCTTTTTAACTCCTTGCTTGGGCGCCACTATTGCAAAGTTTGTAAAATAAATTAAATTGTTTTAGGGGATGTACTACTTGGTTTATGTGTCACCTCCCTTGTTGTCACACCCTTCAAATTCTGACATGCCCTTTTTCCCAAGTCAACCCTCTCTCCTCTTCCATGCGAGATTCACCTTGGGAAGATTGGATATTTGTTGGTGGGCCCTTGCAACACATCATCATCATGCTTAAAAAACTGCACCACCCTTGCTATCTTGTCTTTCATGAAAAATTCCTTGCATAGGAATGGGGGTAAGTTAGGTGGTGGGCCCCAAAACAAGTCATTCAGACCTGCACTCCTCCCAATAGGAATTCGACCCCCTATGCATATTGGACTTGTGGTGGGGGAAATAATAGATTAATAATTTGGTAGAATAATAAGATAATGGATTAGTAGGTAGTTAGATTAGATTTATAGGTAGTTAGTAGATAGTTTAAGTTAGTTAATTAGGTCTATTTCTTTATTGTTTTTAAATCTTAATTGGGTAGCATTTTATACATATATAAATTAATTCAATGATGTAGCTTTAGTTAGTGGATTAATCACTTTTGGGTTATGAAAGATGAATGGGTTTATTAACATGATCAAATTTAATTGGTATTGGACCAACATATTAAAATAATAATTAATCATTTTAAATAAATCCTTAACATTAGGTGTTTAGGTTATTTTAAAATTGTGAAAATTGTGAATTAATTTATTAAGGATTTTGGCCTAAAAGTTTTGATTAACCTATTAGAGAAGTGGAATTACTCAATTTATTCAAATGTATAGTTAATGTTAATTTAAATTTTATCATGATAAAAATGAATATGACTCTTGCATTCAAGGGGTTAGTGGTTATGTTAAATTTCAATTAGAAGTTAATTCAAATTTTCTATTAGAGGATAAATTAATTGTCTTATTAAAGGTTGGTTTAAAGTTGTTTTGTTAGGGGATTGATGAATTAGGATTGCATGTGTTTTCATAAAAGGGGAATAATTTTATTAATGACATTAGTAGGTTAGAAAATCAAATTTGATTTCAGCTATTAGATTTTAATTAACAAATGTTGGTATAGTGAAATTGTTATTCAATTTTAAGCATGTCAACTGATAAATTTTTCATGTATATTTGTTTAAAAAGGGAGTAGAATATTAATTTAACTAGGTTTGAGTTAGTAGTTAATGTTGAAAGAAAATTGGAACTAGATTTGAATGGATTAAGTTGTAATATAGGTTAAGAGTTAAGTATGTATTAGGTCAACCTAATCTAACATATGTTCATAACAACTAACTATCATCATGATACTAAACGTAGTTAAACATGGAATCAGAGTTAGACTAACCAGAGTTAAGTACTCATATAATCCGTGGAATAAGTTGATGCCCCAATTCTACGCCTATTTGTGGCATGAACGTAATTCAATCTGTGTATTTATCTTGTAACGCGAAGCTTAACTCTACCATGCTATCACCTTTCCAACTCAACCATTGTTAGTTGTACGTACTTATGTGTTTAAAAAATAATAATTACTGTGTGTGTTTTGCCCTAGTTTTGGGCATGAAATTTTGGTATCAGAGTTGTGTTTTGACACTAGGAACGTAACCAATTACATTTCAACTCATTTAAAAACTTAAATAATTGTGTAGGATGCCTGTGGTCACCAAAACTAATCGGCGAGGTAGATTTCATAGAGCTCCTTGAGTGAGGGCAGCACAAGAGGATCCACCACCTCCACCACCACCATCTCCACCACCTCAGAACCCTAACCAGGACATTATGGATGTTCTCCAAAATCTGATTGGGGTGATTGAGCAAAGACTACCACCCATAGTTTAGCAGCAAATTCTTGAAGGGGAAGCACATATTTTAGAGAATGATAGATCAGTTAGCAGAGAGAGGAGTAGGAGTCCTCCACCCAGGTCTGGTGAGGGTCAAGGTGATCAAGAGGGTGAGTTAGTTCATCAGGTTGTATTACCATGCGAGCATGAGATACGTGCCAAGAAGAGACCCCCTAGAGATGTTGGAGATGAGATCTGAGAGTTATTACGACTCTATCCACCCTTGTTTTTGAGATCCACCAATGGGTCAGTAGCAGAGGCCTGGTTACAGAGTTTACAATGATGTTTTGGATTGTGCCCTTATGGGAGTAATCTAAAGGCATGACTTGTAGTCCATCTCCTACAGGAGAAGGCTTCCACTTGGTGGGAGCAGGAGATGTCCATAGGTGGAGTGAGTATTGACACACTCACTTGGCAGACTTTTGTGGCCCATTTTTGTGAGAGATATCTCTCCAAGCATTTTAGAAAAAGATAGATAGAGGAGTTCCATGATCTCTAGTAGAGGGGCCTCATAGTAAACCAGTATGAGAGTCAGTTTCTTGAGCTCCTTACATATGTTGATTACATGAATGATGAGAAACTACGTATCCACCATTTCATTAAGGGACTTAATATGTCTCTTTAGAGAACAGTACGCCTAGCATTTCCTACCATGTTTGGAGGGGCAGTTGAGATGAAATTTGTAGCCGAGGATATCTGTACTAAATAGGAGTCTCAAGATCAGTCCCAGCACCAAAACCTCTCTTCCCAGTAGTCAGGGCAGTAGAGACCCCCTTGGAAAGGGAAACAAAATCACTCAGTAGGATCATTTAAGGGTCAACAGTCTCAGCAGCAGAGATCCTAGCAGGATTCTAGACAGAGGCATTCACAAGGTTATCAGGGCTCTAAGCCCAAACAGTGGGAGTCTCAAGGCCCTACATAGGATCATAGGACATAGACCCCTCAGACACAGTCAGCTAGGACTCAGCAATCCTCTAGGGGTAGATAGAGTGGTTCTAGTAGGACCGAAGGGTCACAACAGCTTAGGACATAAGGAGTGCAGATTTAGACCTGAGGGCCATGTTACACTTGTGGTGGTATGGTTCATTTAGTGTGAAAGTGCCCATAGGGACAGTCAGCTAGTGGTCAGAGAGGGGCTACCTCAGAGCCTACAATTGAAGATATGGGTAGTGTAACCACCTGAATTTGGTATGTTCTAACTATGAACCCTATTTTCCCTAAGTGTGATCATACCCTTGATTATGTCTAAACGACCCTGTTACTACTTGGCATAATTCTTTAAATTGATTTAATATTCTAGGTGATTTTTATCACTAATTTATATTAACTATTATAGCCATGAATTTCAAATTAATTTTGACCAATCAAATCAAACCAAAATCAAATATGGCTATAGTATTTACTTATAAAGGAATTAAATAAATCCCAAAATCAAATACCCACTTGCAAAATAACCCTTTCCCATAGCCTATTTAATTTAATTAAAATGGCTATAGTTCCCTAATTATTAAAAAGCAATTTCATTGTTTAAATAATTAATTCTTATATTTCTAAATGAATTAAATAAGTTTATTTCATTTATTAATATTCCCCTAAACCCCAACCTAACCTATCTCAACCACTTC
>MU225240.1:10115419-10128570 GCA_018584345.1 Thuja plicata
ACTCAACCCACTTGAGAAAGTCCACTTTCTCAAGCTGGACTTTCTTAAAAGTCCATTTTCTCAAGCCACTCTCTTACATCCTCCCTTACCTCTTTAAGGCTTTCATTAATATCTTATTAATGAAGATGCCTTAAGCCTATGTCTCTCCCATTCCTTATTAATGCCTTGGGCATTAATGACTCTTACATATTCATTTATGAGTCTCCTAATTCATAAATGAACCTTGTCCCCCCTCTCTCTCTCCCATTCTTCTATAAATAGAAACCTATTTTGAGAGCAAAGAAGCCTTCATATTAGATCAATAATACATTGTTATGCTGTTAGATTCATCCTAGATTCACATTTCACTCACTATTCCATACTTTTGTATTGTTTCCATTTCATCTTTTAAAGCTAGATTACATGCTTTTTCATATTTTTAGCTTAAATTTGAATCAAATCCTTCATACTAGAGTAGTATTGGTCACTTATTTGTAGCATATTCTGAGGGCTAAATATGCAACTAAACACACTCTTTCTAGTTAGAAGACAATAGGCTGATATTAGTAGTTTTAAACATTTTATCTAACTGTTTGAACTAATACAATGACCTATTGAGTGTTTGTGTTGTTTTCAACAGGTACCCAAATACACACACATATTTTTGGCGCCCACCGTGGGGCTCAATTTTCATTTTAGCCTCATCTTCTAACACTTTTTTGGTGATTTGCAGACTCAGGAATCAGACACATAATCGCATATAATATTGCAGGCTCGCATCCCAGATATGCCATCGCACTGCATTATTTCTGGATCGCATCTGGGATTTCCCAGATTGTATATGGTTTTAGATTGCATTTGGTCAGCAAGGGCTCATATCTGGAGAATAGGATTGTATCCTGGATACTGCATCGCATCTGGTAGGAATTTGGGATCGTATTTAGTTTTGAAGCTTGTCCATTTGATTTATCTAATCCTAACAAGTTTGACAAATTGTACTTTCTGTGTTTTGCAGCCTAACAAGTGTTTTCAGGTACTTTTTGATAGGTTTCATGGAGTTGTACTAGACAAATACTAAGATGGTTTTTTCACAGGTTGTCAACCCCATCTTGACTTCTATTTCCCTATTTTCAAACAAACATAAAACCATTTCTCTACTTGCTAAGACAAACTAGATATTATGCTCTTTTCCTCTTGAGGAAAATTAGAAAGTCAGATGTTGTCTTATCATTTAGAGTGAAATAGGGGGTAAATGAACCACAAACAAACTGTTTAATTCATTTGGAAAAGTAATTGAACAAAACAAAGCACTAAATATGTGGGCTCAATGAACAAACACATTGTTTAATTGCTTTTGGATTAGAAATTGAACAACACAAACTCACTAAATTTTTGTGGTTAATTGAACAAGGCAAATTTCCCTTTCAAGCATCCTGTTTTCGTTAAAATATGAATCATTAAATCAAGCTCAACATAGCTTGAGGGAAAGAATATTGTTTTAAGTGTTTGAAGAGAAAACGGCATGGACTAGGAGATTATGCTCTTCTTCTTTTGAAGAATCAGAAATCTAGAACTCTTAAGCTCGCCAATCCTGGTTACCATTCTTTTAACAGTAGCGGGCCTGTCAGTTGAGGAAAAAATCTCCTGGGAATGACCCAAGTGAGGACAGGTCTTACGTTGACCCTTCTAACTCACTATAAATAGTTGCTTCCTTGTAGGCCAAAGCCTCGGAAGATGAAACTGATTTTGTTCTTAGAACTTTGACATCATTTCTTGAACATATCGGGGTATATATAGAGCGGAGCCGCTTAAATCTTGCTTGCAAGAATATATATATTCAGGTACTCATAGGGCTATACACCTCAATTTTTCCTTGTGCAATTCTATGGGGGACAGTTTCAAATGGATCGCCCAATAATCTACAACACATTCAACTGAAAGAATTCTTGATTCATCCCCGAAAGGGTGATAATCTTTGTGCAAGGCAAAAAGTAATTTCCCTAAGACACTCATCATATCGTGCCCTCACTTGCATTTGGAGTTGGCTAATATAGCATCATGACTGGAGCCATTGCGTGCTTGGTGATGGTTGTATTCTGATTAGCATTTGAGTGTGTGCCCAAGTCAATGAGCAAACAATTTTCATCCTCCACCTAGAGAATATGAAAAGATGTGTGTTTGATCCACCCCTTTAACAAAACACAATTATTTGACGTGCCAGAAAGATCATTAAAAAGATAAAACTCCTCACAAACAATCAATAAATTTCATGCCCTAGAGTACAAGTGTTTTTCAGGCCTGACAAATACCTCTTGATGCAATTTGGAGACAAACAAATTAACGTTCCTCAAAACGCAAATTTTTCAAAAAAGACTAAAACTGGCAAGTCCATCATAAAATCGCATCCGAGATTTCCTTAGTCATATCCTATATTCAGAATCGTATTTGGTGCATTAGATCACATTTAGTCAAGCATATAGTCGCATCCAGTTTTCTAGGATCGCATCCAGGTTTTAGGATCGTATCTGGTGTCATCAGAAGCTCGTATCTGGGAGCTCACATCCTGGGTAGTGGGCATTTCTAGCAGTCTTTCCTAGGAAGTCTCAGTTATTTTAGGTACCCTTTTTTACTCTTTAGCTGGTCCCTATTTTCTCTTCTAGTCTCCTTGCTGTTATTTTCAAACACTTTCAAAACGTCTACCTTGCATGCTTAGTTAGTCTTTCACGATCGGTTAAATACATGTGGTCTACCCATTCTCTATCAACAACTTGGTTCCTAGATTACTATCAGGGCATTCTAACCCTCTGATTCTGCAATCATTTACATCCACCAAACAAACAAATAGTGACTTCTACCTAGACACGCCCACTTGAACGATCTGAAATCCTTGCTAGTATTATTGGGAAATGTTGACAAAGTTGAGAAACAAACTTCATAGTTAACATGAGACACAACAAGTACACAACTAAAGGATCAAAAGTGCCTCCTAAAACATCACACTTTCAAGGAGAAACTTCTCATAATTCCCTATTTGATCTTGATTCACCTCAAATGGGTAGCAACACTAACGATTGGAGTAAGGCCTTTGAGGGTTATGATGTTGGCAAACAAGCACAATCCATAGGCATGGAAGAGGAAGAAAGACCCAGGTTTGAACGTAATCTTTTTGGGTCAGATAGTGATGAAGAAATCCCTGAAGACAAATACAAGAAGCTAAAATAAAGAAAAAGAGTCCACAAACTGTTGGAATGGATAATCGAAGATGACAAAGAAAAATACTTCCTCCATTTAGCATCCATGGGTGTCAAATTACCCCAAGATTATGATGTGAATGATCTCAAAGAAAAGGAAGTACCAAACCCCATATCCATCCTTACTAAATAGCTCAATCAAATGCAAACCGAGCTCACAAACCTCAAGCAAGAGAAGGATAAACCAAGAACAAAATACTCTTTGGATGCCATTTGTCTATTTCCTTTCGATAAGAGTATCACAATGGTTCTGTTTCCTCCTAATGTGGTAAGACCAAAATATGACAAGTACACTAGAGAAACTGATCTATATGACTATGTGAGAGAATTTTGTGCTCTTAGCATTGAGTATATGCATGAACCCACTTACCTCATGCAACTATTTCCAAGAAGCCTAGGAGGAAATGCCATGGAGTGGTTTTCAAAATTGAATCCTAAAGTCAAAACATTTGAGGAATTGATGCAATGGTTCATTCAGCATTACTCCTACAACATCCAGCATGATGTCACCATGATGGATCTATGTAACACCAAGCAAAAAATGGGGGAATCCTTTACTCACTTCCTACAAAGATGGAGAAAGATCTTTGCACGATATTCAAGAGTCACCCCTAAAATAGAAAAGATGGAGATCTTTGTTAATAATCTCATACCTGAATTGAGCTATGCTCTACAAATGCAAGATTCTCCTAGCTTCGATAGGATGATTAAGAATGCTCTCCGTATTGAAGAGGTCATGGTCAAAAAGGGGGAGATCACCCTTCAAAATTAAAACAAAGGCAGTAGCTCCAATTCCAAGCCTAAATGGTAGAAACAAAACAAAAATGTTGTTAATGACAGAGTGGTTGATGCTTCCAACATTAATTCTAAAATCAAAGCATTCAATCTTACTAATGGCATGCAAGCAAGCAAGCAAGGAGGCTAAAATAACACCTTCCATTCCCAAAACCAACAATGATACTAACAAGGGATGAATATGGAATTCAAAACCACAAATAACATTCACACCTTTGGGAGAACCTCTTGAAACCATCTTTAAGACATTGCTGGATAACAAAGTCCTTACGATTCCTGATTCCAAACCTTGGGAACCAATGGTTAAACCTAGATGGTGGGATGATAACTCTTACTGTGTCTTCCACAAAAACAAGGGACACAAGACAAATAATTGTCTCAAGCTCAAGCACATTATCCAGGACCTCATTGAAGGGGGTAAGATCAAGGAGGATGGACATACTACAAATGAAGATCACACGACATTTAATAAACCATTCCCCAATTACAATCAAGGAGAAACATCCAAAGGGAAAGGTAATGAGGTAAACTACACCTATTTCAAGAATGACAATGTGATCAATATGCTCAACATTAAAAATGATTTTGTCAACATGGTCACCATCAAAGGAGCCTCATCCTCAACAAACGCTATAACCCAGAGCCAAGCACAGGTTACAATCAAGGGACCTACAAAACCAACATCCACGCCTAAGGTTCCTATTATCACTATTCCTGGAGTGAAATATGACTTGGTGGATCAATTACAAAGAACTACTGCCAAAATTTTCATCTTTGAATTTCTCAAAATATCCACTATGCATAGAGAAATCCTAGAACAAGCTCTACACGTAGCTAATGTTCCAAAGGATATAGATATAGACAAATTCCAAGCGATGGTCAATCACATCTCAGTGCCACATTACCTCTCCTTTTCTGAGGAGGATGACAAATCATTGACCCATCCACACAATCAACCCCTCCATATCGAAGTTCTTATTCATAAATCCCATGTTAGATGTGTGTTGATAGATGGAGGCACCGGATTAAATATCTATGCACTGGATGTTGTCAGGAGGCTGGGCCTCTCCGAGCAAACAATTGACTCTAGAAATAAAATAACCATCAAAGCATATGATGAGGAAGAAAGATCCTCCCAAGGTATTATTTGTCTACCCATCAGGGTGGGACCAATTGAAAGAGATGTTATATGTCAAGTTCTAGATCTACCACTAGCCTACAACATTCTACTAGGGAGGCCATGGATCCACGAGATGCAAGCTATACCATCCACCTATCATCAATGCATCAAATTTCCACATAATGGAATAGAGGTGAAAATTCCTGTGGATGCCAACTACGCTTGCAACAATATTAAAGCAGGTAGCATGATCCCACACAACAAGGAGGCTATAGATGCAGTTACTCCTAAAACTACCAAAGACATGGTCATGAAAGTCTTTAGAAAAATGTTGAAACTTCAAGAAATAGGTATAGGAGAATACAAGTTGGACCTGACTCCCTCCCTGAAAGAGCTTCTAGTATCACCAAGATCCTATGGAAAACCATCATCAACATTCACACCTCTCATAGTACATGAACTAGAAGTACACAAGGCTACTGGTATGATAAAGGCATCCATGTCTTCTTCAGATAACACAAAAGAGCAGGCAGTCTTAAATTGGCTTTACAAAGGAGAACCAGTGGACTCTGAGGTCAAAAATGTAAAGATATCCCCAGAACAGTATGGAAAGGGATATGATTTCCTCAAACAAATGGGATACAAAGTAAAAGGACCTCTGAATGACACAAGATGAGGGATCATCAAACCTATACCCATGGAGTTCCACCTCAACAGAGATAAAATAGGATTGGGCTTCAATACTCAAACTAACAAACCTACTTCCAAGAAGAGTCCACCTTCTGAAACAGAGAGTGATAAAATAGATGAAATTGTATCAAACCCATGTCTTTATGAGAGATTGCTACATATTGGTACAGAGAATCCTAAATATCAAGGAGAATGTTATGTACCTAGTTTTGAGGTACCATAGGATCTTCATACTCCTTTGCTAGAATAACCACCCATTTAAGAGGTAGGAGACACCATAGCTACAATCACTCAAGAGGAACCCCGGCCACAAAATTTACATCCTAACTGAGGTAAATTGGTCACCATTACACATGTCCTAGATCTACCTCACTTTGATCTGCAAGCAGCTAACCGAGTCCATCAAATAAATATTGTTGAGTATTTGAATAGATCTGATGATGATGTCATAGAATCTCATGACTATGAGTATGATCGGTTATCTATTGCGTCTGAAGAAATTGGGATAGACACAATTCACATGTTTGTAGCTCCTACAGCTCCTAGTAGGTGACCTAACATCCCTTTCAATGACACTGATCCTCCTGAAGCAGAAGAAGAGTTTCTTCCTCCAATCATTGACAAAGACACTAGTGAATACATAACTCTACGAGAATTTCATAGGCTACAAGCAAGAAGCTTCCTTTTACAAAGAGATGATGATGAGTTATCTACTGATGAGTTGCTAGAGTTCGATCCATATATGACTGACAATGACCCTTTTAACAACGATCTCGCTCTTATTGATATAAACATCAAAGATATTAACTTAATAGACCGTGTCATGTCAGTTAACAGTTTTGATGCTAACACAATGTTGTCCTTCTCAGAATCTAACTGCCTAAAATTGGTACTTCCAGACCTCATCGATTGGACTGAAACAGATCCTACACCTATGCTCAACTTTTCCAATGACCACTCCCTGACTTGTTACCTTAATTCTTATGAACCTCACCCTTCTTCCACCAATGCAAGGAGTGAGAATATGTCACAGGAGGATATCAAGTTTCTTAGTCACAAATTGAAAAAGAAAAAGAAAAAGTGGATTGATGGTGAAAACTACTCTGTAGTAGTATCAGTTCCCAAAATGGTAAAGAAAAAAGACATATCCGATGGTGAAAACCTCTTAGAGGCGCCAAAAGATGAGACTCTTGATATCCTCCCTGAAGACTTTCAAGAAAGATCTTCGGTACTAATTGAACCAACATAGCCAGTGAACTTAGGCACTAATGAAGATCCTCAGATAGTTCATCTAGCACAATCCTTATCAGAAGAAGAAAAGATACAATTCAAAAAATTCTTGAAGGAGAAAAAGATCAACTTTGCCTGGTCCTACACTGATATGCTAGGGCTAGATCCTGATCTCATTATGCATCACTTATCTATAGCACCTGGGATCAAGCCTGTGCAACAAAAACTCAGAAAAATGCATCCTCATGTTGCATTACTGGTAAAAGAAGAATTAGAAAAGTTATTAAAAGATGGATTCATTCGGGTCATTGCCTATGTAGCTTGGATCTCCAATGTGGTCCCTATTTCTAAAACTGATAAATCTATTAGGATCTGCACAAACTTCAGGGACCTCAACAAAGCATGTCCGAAGGATGATTTCCCTCTACCAAATATTGACATGATTATAGACCTTACAGCTGGCTACCAGATGTATTCCTTAACGGATGGATTCTTAGGTTATAATCAAATCAAGATCGCCCCTAAGGATCAAGAGAAAACCATATTCACATGTGCATGGGGCACATTTTGCTGGAACGTCATGCCATTTGGGCTAAAGAATACCGGAGCAACATATCAAAGAGCTATGACAACCATATTCCATGACATCATGCACAAAAACATGGAAGACTATGTTGATGACACATTGGCTAAATCCAAAGAAAGAGGAACTCATATTGCAGATTTAGGAAAAATATTGGATCGAATGGAACAATTCCAACTCTGGCTCAATCCAAAGAAATGTGCCTTTGGGGTTTAATCAGGTAAACTCCTAGGATTCATAGTATCAGCTAAGGGAATTGAGGTAGATCTGGCAAAGGTAAAAGCTATTCTAGAAATGACTCCTCCATGCAATATCACTCAAATGTGGACACTACAAGAGAGACTCCAGTCTATCAGGAGATTCATGTCCCAACTTGCAGATAAGGCACAACCCTTTACTAAGCTACTACATAAAGGGGTTACATTCAACTGGTATGAACACTATGAAACCAACTTCAGAGAATTTAAAGCATACCTGGCTTCACCACCTATTCTTATGGAACATATTCATGGAAAACCTTTGCTCCTATATATTTCAACTACAACAATATCACTAGGAGTATTACTGGCACAAGAGGATGAAACAAAGAAAGAGCGAGCTATCTGCTACATTAGTAGAACTCTATTCACTTATGAGCTCAATTATAGCCTTATTGAGAAAGCATGCTTAGCGGTTGTCTTTGCATCACAAAAATTAAGACACTACATGCTCTCGCACACAGTCAAGCTCATAGCTAAGATTGATCCTCTGAAGTATCTTTTAAGCAGAACAACATTAACAGGCCATTTGGAAAAATGGGTCCTCATTCTAAGTGAGTTTGACATTGAGTATGTTGAACGGAGGGCTATCAAAGGACAGGTACTTGCAAATCAGCTAGCTGATTCACCACTCCAGGATGATACACCATTGCTAATTGAATTTCCTGATGAAACAATCATGCATCTCACCGAACATTCATGGAAGATGTACTTTGATGGGTCATTTAGTCAACAAGGATCTGGAGCCGGGGTTCTCTTCGTTACTCCACAAGGATATAAGATTCCAAAATCTTACAAATTAATGTTTCCATATACCAACAATATCTCATAATATGAAGCATTGGTCAACGGTCTCAAGCTTGCCATAGAATGGAAGATTATTGAGCTACACATATATGTGGTGACTCCCAACTAGTTATCAATCAAATCAATGGGGAATATCAAACAAGAGATGAAAAAGTGATGCCCTACAAACGAATAGTTGATGATTTGAAGAAATAATTTGTCTTCATCACCTTTTAGCAAATACCAAGATCAAAGAATAAAGCAGCAGATGCTATGGCTACCTTGGCATCCATGCTACAACTAGAGGAGCGTCAATTCCGCTATGACTTCTTGGTGGAAGAAATATCCTATCCCGCCTTCACCAATCCCAATTACCAGGTAATCTATGCCTTAAATACTCCAGATCAATCCCGCTATGCCAGTATTATTGCCTATCTTTTGGACCAAACCATTCCCGCCAATCTATCTAGAAACAAGAAATGATCCCTGATTAGGAAAGCATCACATTACGTCCTCATAACTAACAACCTATATTGACGTAGTCTTGACAGTACACTTCTTCGATGTTTAGAATTGGAAGAGTCCGATCTAGCTTTAAAAGATGTCCACAAAGGTGTATGTGGATCACACTCAAATGGCTTTTCATTAGCTAAGAAGCTGCTCAGAGTAGGCTATTATTGGCCTACAATGGAGAAAGATGCTATTCAATTTTCCAAAGCATGTCTTAAATGTCAAACACATGGAAACCTCATTCATGCTCCTGCCAGAGAACTAATACCTTTTATAACACATTGGCCATTCCAGCAATGGACCTTTGACTTGGTTGGACAGATACATCCCAACTCTTCAAATGGACACAAGTTCATCATTACAGCCACTGAGTATTTCACAAAGTGGGTCGAGACAGTGCCGCTAATCAAAGCCACTGGAGAACAGGTGGCTATGTTCATTTTAAACTACATTATTTGTAGATATGGGATACCCTCTTCAATTGTGATAGACAATGGGGGTCAATTTAAAAACCAAGACATTGATGACCTCTGTGAACAGTTTCACATTACTCAACATTGCTCTTCAGTCTATTATCCTCAAGGTAATGGACAGGCTGAGGCATCTAACAAAAATATTCTCAAAATCCTACACAGAACTGTGAGCAAGTCTGCAGAGACTGGCATTTACAACTAAATCCAGCACTATGGGCCTAAAGAACAAGCATCAAAACACCAATTGGAGCCACACCCTTTGCTCTAGTCTATGGCGCTGAGGTAGTACTACCTATTGAGGTTGAAATCCCATCTTTGCAGATATCTTTACAAGGACTGGTTACTGACGAATAGTACCACATTGATCAGATAAATTCTTTGGACCTACTGGATGAGCCCAGACAACAAGCATTTGATCACCTCAAAGTGTACCAAGCAATAATGTCCAAAGGTTACAACAAGAAGGTTAAACCATGCAAGTTTGAAGTGGGGGACCTTATCCTAAAAGAGAATCCTAAAAACCAACCTAACAGAGAGCATAAAGGAAAATTTGAACCTAACTGGCTGGGGCCTTATGTTATCACTGCCACTTTTGGGACTGGAGCTTATCAATTAGCTACACCTGAGGGAGATGTTCTTCCCAATCCTATCAAAACTCTACATTTGAAGCGATTCTACGCTTAATGTTCGGATAGCAGAGCCTGTACAGCAAAAATTTCTTGCAAAATACCAAAAACATTCAGAAAATTGATCTTGAAGAAATCCCAAAATAGTGGAAAAGGTCCTTCAAAATGGGTATCCTTGGTGAAAACCTGGTAAACAGGCACCTTGTTACTACAAAAACATTCAAAAAATTAAAAATAGAAAAAAATTTGAAAAAGAGAAAAGTGCCTTGGTGAGCACCTGGTAAAACAGGCATCTCGGTAGCAAAAAGAAAGAAAAGAATCTTTCCAAGTGGTGAAAACCTGGCAATCAGGCGTCACTTGTGATCCATGCTCCATCTATCAAATGCACTACTGATACTAGGCCTTCATAATTTTTCCTGTGCTCATATGCTGACTTCATTTTTCCTACACGACTATCTTATCCTCGCTTGGGATTTGTCTATCTTTACGTCTTAGGAATAGGTCATTCTGCACTGGGGGCATCTTTATTGGCATAGTCAGTCATGGTTGCTAGGTTTCTCTAGGTTGGTTTGGCTTACGAACATAATGTTTCTAGATACATGCAAAACAATGTCACTTCCTCGAAAACAAAGGTGTCTTTTGACGACATGGGACATGACATTTACATTCATAACATTCCTACAAAGATATTTTTTTATCACAAGCATGAATAGACACAGACTTCGAACACCATATTGCTTATATTCTAATTTTCTAATTGATGAATCTTTACTATGTTTGACATATGAATGAACAAGTACTACTTAAACACACAGTTTGATAATAGTTTGATATTATTTAGTGTCCTGATGATGTTTTCAACTAGGGGCATCTAAGTAATTATAAATTTTATTGGATTGATTCACAATTGCTAATTTATTATGTCTTCTTAGTTACTCAATGATGTCTGTGCAAAGACAAAGAGTCGCAAGGATTGAGGGCATAATGTTTTCTTAATTTTCTACGTATGGTGATTGTTTCAAATGAACCTATAAAATTCACCTAACTTGAATGTTTATGGTAAGAGCTGCCACTATGAGTGGATAGACGCATATATCTCGAACTTGGTTACGTGTAAACTACGGTGAGTTTGATGCACTTTCCTTGTCTGTTTTCTGATCCAGATTCTCACTAAGGTATAAGAATCATAATGTACCCAAGGATATGAATTTTCAAGGTCATTGCGGGTTCAATATCTTGCCTTAATCAGAAATTGGTATATTAAAAGGAAGGTGACTATTTTGTTATCCTGGCTTCTATGCCTTGATACCTAAGTCTATTTCAGACATTCTAATAAAATATAGTATTCATATTATCATAATATCAGTGGGTATTAGTGATGATTGTATTATTTGATGGTATCTGTTTCAAAAGCACCCAATGATGATAAAAATGTTGCAGTATTTGCTAAATTAGTGACAAGTCCTAAGAGTCTTCATATAGCTGCACTTAAAGATTGCCTGAAGCATTTTTCAATAGTACATAACAACATAAGGAAATCTAAGCTCAAAAAATGGTTTTCTATCTTCTTCCAAAAATCCAAGTTTGTTACTAATACCCATGCTTCCCAAAATCTTTGATCTATTGGGAACAAAATTGAACTCATATTTTCAATGTGATTAACTTGGTACTTGTGTGTTTACTCTTAAACACACCCCCGCTCCTTCACTTCTTCTACTCCACTCTTTCTGGCCTTATCACTTCCTGCAAGTGATACATTTGTTCAACTAAGGGATTTTATTCTTTTCCTTCGATTTCATTCCTGAGGGGGCATGATCACATTATCATCAATTAAATTTTTGCTTGAAACTGCATTAAAAATGACTTCATTATCAAACAAAATAGGAGCATAACAGTTTCTTGACTAAGTCGGAACTATTGGATAGAAAGCTTTGGTTCTCATGAGCTGGATATCTTGTGTTTCCTTATTTTAAAATATTTTTAAAGCTCCTAGCAGCTTTATACTGACTTTTGGACGACAACCAAGTTCAGAATCAGTATTATCAATTTTCAGACGATAACCAAGTTTAGAATTGATATCTTTAAAAAAATTTGTTGATATTTGGACGACAACCAAGTTCAAAATCAATTCTTTTAGGTTTTTTTAAATCAAAGAGCGAGACTGATCTCATCAACATTTTGTTCGACAACCAAGAATGAGATTCTCAATCTTTTTGAAGTCAAAATTGAAAAATTTCTTTAAATCAATGCGCTGCTCGCACATCAATTCAAAGAGGGTCAAATGTAACCACCTAAATTTGGTCTGTTCCAACTATGGACCCTATTTTCCCTAAGTGTGATCATACCCTTGATTATGTCCAAATGACCCTATTACTGCTTGGCATAATTCTTTAAATTGATTTAATATCCTAGGTGATTTTTATCACTAATTTATATTAACTATTATAGCCATGAAATTCAAATTAATTTTGACCAATCAAATCAAACCAAAATCAAATATGGCTATAGTATTTACTTATAAAGGAATTAAATAAATCCCAAAATCAAATACCCACTTGCAAAATAACCCTTTCCCCTAGCCTATTTAATTTAATTAAAATGGCTATAGTTCCCTAATTATTAAAAAGCAATTTCATTGTTTAAATAATTAATTCCTATATTTCTAAATGAATTAAATAAGTTTATTTTATTTATTAATATTCCCCTAAACCCCAACCTAACCTGTCTCAACCACTTCTACCTTGGGTTCTAACCCTTCTCAACCCATTCACCCATGCTAATCTAATCCTAATCCTAAATTCTACTCTAACCCACCTCCTAATGTTGTCACATTCCATTAAGGAATGATTAA
>MU225240.1:10128722-10177264 GCA_018584345.1 Thuja plicata
TTATTAATGCCTTGGGCATTAATGGCTCTTACATATTCATTTATGAGTCTCCTAATTCATAAATGAACCTTGTCCCCCCTCTCTCTCTCCCATTCTTCTATAAATAGAAGCCTGTTTTGAGAGAAAAAAAGCCTTCACATTAGATCAAGAATACATTGTTATGCTGTTAGATTCATCCTAGATTCACATTTCACTCACTATTCCATGCTTTTGTATTGTTTCCATTTCATCTTTTAAAGCTAGATTACATGCTTTTTCATATTTTTAGCTTAAATTTGAATCAAATCCTTCATACTAGAGTAGTATTGGTCACTAATTTGTAGCATATTCTGAGGGCTAAATATGCAATTAATCACACTCTTTCTAGTTAGAAGGCAATAGGCTGATATTAGTGGTTTTTAACATTTTATCTAACCGTTTGAACTAATGCAATGACCTATTGAGTGTTTGTGTTGTTTTCAACAGGTACCCAAATACACACACACAGGTAGATCCCATAGATTTTTTAGAGCGGTTGATAACCGCCAGGCCGAGCACCAGGCCACGGTCATAGAGGTCGCAGGTATGATTCAGGGTATCAGTGATTCTATCTTATTTGATTAAGGAGCCACAGACTCCTTTATATCTCCCTATGTAGTGGAGCATTGCAGGCTGGTGGTAGTTATACAGGATGTCAGTTTGGAGGTTGAGTTAGCTTTAGGAGCTAGAGTGTCTATTAGTTCCTTAGTTCATAGTTGTCAGATTCAGATTGGAGACTTAATCACGATGACTGATCTCTGCATTACCCCTCTAGGTTCTTATGATGTAGTCCTTGGCATGGATTGGCTATGTGCCCACAGTGCGAAGGTGGATTGTCGTCAAAAGAGGTTTGAGTGTGTTGATGATCACGACACTTCTATGGTGATATTTGGGTTACAAAGACCTGTATCCCTTCTCATAATTTCCACTATGCAGCTTAGGCGGTGAGTGTGGAAGGGATGTCAGTTATTTGGCATCACCATTAGTGATAGAGAGGAGGATTCAGAAGAGGAACCTTCACTCGAGGATTATCCTATTCTTCAGGAGTTTGCAGATGTATTTCCTACTGAGCTACCTAGTATGCCTCCACCTAGGGCACTTGATTTTCACATAGATCATGTACTAGGAGCCAAGCCAGTATCTAGAGCACCTTACAAGATGACCACACATGAGCTCAAGATTCAGTTAGAAGATGTCTTGGAGAAAGGGCATGCCTGACCTAGTGTATCACCTTGGGGTGCACCTGTGATTTTTGTGAAGAATAAGGATGGATCACTTATATTGTGCATTGATTATCGGCAATTGAATAAAGTAACAATTAAGAACCAATACCCACTTCTCAGGATCGATGATTTGTTTGATTAGTTACAGGGTGCTTGAGTGTTCTTGAAGATAGATCTAAAGTCGGTATATCATCAGTTACAAATTATGGAAAGTGATATCCACAAGACTACTTTTCACACAAGGTATGGTCACTATGAGTTCACACTAGTGTCATTTGGCCTCACAAATGCTCTAGTTGTGTTCATGAGCCTCATGAATGGACTATTTCATACATTTTTGGATAAATTTGTGGTAGTGTACCTTGATGATATTCTTATATATTCTCGCAATGAGGAGGAGCATGAAGAGCATCTGAGACAGGTTCTGCAGCATTTGAGAGAGAATCAGTTATATGGCAGCTTGTCAAAGTGTGCCTTATTTAGACCCAAAGTTCATTATCTTGGTCACGTTATATCCAGTGATGGGATCTCTGTAGACCCATCGAAGATTAGAGCTATTATGGATTGGCCAGCACCCACTAGTGTCACTGAGGTTAGAATTTTTATGGGCTTAGCAGGATATTACAGACGCTTTGTGGTAGGATTTTCTAGAGTAGCTCACCCCATCACCTCCCTTTAGAGAAAGGGAAGAAGTATGTATGGACAGAGAAGTGTGAGAGAGCTTTCTAGGAGCTCAAGAGAGCCCTCAATAGTGCACCAATTTTAGCAGTGCCAGATCCTTCGACGGATTTTTTTGTATGTACTAATACTTCATTGGATGGTTTAGGAGCAGTCCTTATGTAGGAGGGTCATCCTATAGCTTTCGAGTCTAGGAAGGTAAAGAATCATGAGCTTAATTATCCTACTCATGACCTAGAACTCGCAGCGGTGGTTCATGCCTTAGTGAGATGGTGACACTTCCTTCTAGGTCACCAATTTGAGCTTCATTCTGATCACCAGAGCCTATAGTATATCTTTACATAGCCCAATCTTAATGCTAGGCAAAGGAGATGGATGGAGCTTTTGTGTGAGTATGATTTTTATGTTCATTACATCAAGGGGAAGGAGAATTTAGTTGCAGATGCCTTGAGTAGGAGGCAACATGAGCTCTCATCTATGACTTCCAGTACATATTTGAGGGACCACAATTTGCATCATTTTCCAGAGGATGGATTGTATGTGGAGGTTTGTTAGTTTATCCGTTCTTAGAGACCCCTTGAGGGGAGATTTGTAGAGTATTCTTTAGAGTCTGATGGACTTCTACGTCATAGGGGACACATCTATGTACCCTCTACAGGTGACTTGCGAGAGTTTATTATGCTTGAGGCTCACAAAGCACCTTATGTAGCTCATTTGGGAATTAAGAAGTTGCATATTGATTTGAGACAGTTGTATCATTGGTCGGGCATGAGATTGTAGATTGCCTGCATAGTTGCTAGATGTCTAGAGTGCCAGAGAGTGAAGGCAGAGCATAGTCATCCAGGTGGGCTCCTGCATCCACATGAGATTACTGAGTGGAAGGGGGATACTATATCTATGGACTTCATTTTTGTTCTCTCTATGTCTTCTCACCACCATGATGCTTTCTTGGTGACAGTCAACATGTTGATCAAGGTTGCCCACTTCTCACCCATGTGTACTACATTCATAGCACAAGACATAGCTCAAGTATTTTTGTGGGATATTGTCAGATTTCATGGCATACCCTGTAAGATCATCTCTGATAGAGACTCCTTGTTCACATCAGGCTTTTGGAGAGAGTTATAGGCAGCGTTGGGAACTAGGCTCAATTCTAGTACAACATATCACCCTCAAACAGATGGCCAGAATGAGGGGGTTAACCAAGTATTGGATTACATGTTGCGCATTTATGTGATGGACCATCAGGTCAAGTGGGAGGAATACCTACATATGGTCAAGATTTCCTATAATAATGGGCATCATTCCTTTATAGGTATGCCCCCATATCAGGCCTTGTATGGTACACCATGCAGGACACCACTAAGTTGGGATAGGATCGAGGATAGAGTATCTATTGGACCTCCATTGGTCAAGGAGATGGAGCAGCAGGTAGTCTTGATTAGACAATGCCTTAGAGAGGCTCAAGATTGACAGAAGAAGTATGCAGATGTGAAGAGGGTTGATCGTGAGTATATGGTTGGAGATAGGGTCTTTTTGAGAGTGCTCCCACATAAGAGTTCAATCTGTTTTGGAAAAGGCTCTAAGTTAGCACCTCTCTTTGTTGGACCTTTTGAGATATTAGAGAGGATAGGACTAGTTGCCTATCATCTAGCCTTGCCACCCATCCTATCACACATCCATGATTTGTTTCATGTATCTGTGCTATGAAAATATATTTATGATGAGTCTCATGTTATAGATTGGGATTCCTTGCAGGTGGAGTCAGACAAACAACTAGCACTGGAGCCCATTCGTATTATAGCCCGACAAACCCTTACACTCCGAGGATGAGAGCTCAACCAAGTTAGAGTCTAGTGGGATTGTTATGATGAGGTCATGGCTTCATGGGAGGATGCAACGTAGATGAGATCTCAGTACCCATATCTTTTTTATGAACTCTAGGAGGAATTTCATACCTAGTGGGGGAGGATGTGAGGCCTCACCCCAACCCATCATAGCTTTACTGCTCAATCACACTTTGATACTTTATGTTTTGATACATTGATACAATTTTTGATTATCCTAACAGAGACTCGTGATATTATGTTATGATGATGATTATATTGTTTGGATTATCTTTTGATATGGATTAGACCTAGAATAGGTGGTTGATTTTGATTTTATATGTTTAGATAAGTGAATTGATGAGAAGATCGAATCATGATTAGACTTGATTATTTTATGGATGTTATGTCATGATGATTATGAAATTATTATGTTTTAAACATTTATGTATGAAAATTGCAATTAGAAATTTAATTCTTCTTATTGATTAATGTTGCTAATTATGAATTGAAAATGTATATTACATGTTATTTTATTATCTTGGACTACTGATGCTCGAGTTAAGTGTGTAGGAAAGAGAACCATGAAATTATTTAGAGAATCAGGGCTAAACACATGTGAATTGAGTAAGGCAAGGTTTAATCCAATAAGGGGTTGAAACCTCATTGTAATGTGATCTTTGTTGTAAATGTAACATGAATGTGTGTTAATAGTTTAAAATTCATGTTGTTGTTTGCACATGTCATTTTGAATGTGATGTGTATTTTGTTTTGGTGTCACTTGACACTTGTGTTGTCTATGTGGATGGTGAAATGTCAAATTAGGGCTTGGGAAAGAATCACCAAACCTTATAGGATGTTATATTAATCCCACTTGTATATAGATGTCTTGTAGGGATCACATCAAGTTGGAACTCGGATTTGAACTTTAGGGGTACCTTGGAGGGGTCAAAAGTGATCCTAGAGCGTATTTTTGGCCAAAATTAGTTAACCCTAAGGGAGTACCTTGGGTTAGGTCTAATTTTTACCTATGAGAGAAACCTAGGTCACCATTATGACTCTCCAAAATGCCTACTTTTCAAAAGTGGCGAAAATGGAGATGGCCACATGCATCTTACTTATCCCACACTCCTTACTAAAATCAAAATTAAGAGGGGAGACAAGAGGTAATATAAAAGGCTAGATGTCATGTCTCATTATTTCTAGGTCTTGAGTACACTTTTGGAGGTCTTTTTAGAGGGTTTGGAGAGACTTAGTGGGTGTTCACCCACCCTCTACTTTTAGAGACAATTAGGGTTTGGATAGAGGTCGGATAAGGATTTGGGCTCTTCTCAAGTTTCATTTTTTCACAACACATTTGGAAGGTTGGTCTCCATTGCCATGAAGTTCTTATTTTGTTGCAAGTAGATTTGGATGTTATTGTTTTATGAATATCAAATCTTGTATGGTGTTGATGTATGAAATCTTGTATATTGTGGTATGTAGATTTTGTGGTCATGTGTTTGGGTTGGGAATGCATTTGGATTTTTGTATCAATTCTTGTTTTTTTTGTTTGGGAGTGTTGTTCATGGGAGCTAAGGCATTACTCACCCTTTGGGAAGGGAATAAGTGGCCTTGGGTGAAGGGGTTAGTTGGGCTCTCCATTGTAGTGAGAGTCTCTTCTCTTGAAGAAGAGGGATAATTTCATGGAGTATGGGCTCCATGAAGCCATGTTGTAAATATTGTTTTTGGTATAGAAATGACCAAATGTGTATATGGAAGGAAGGTCAATGTAGCCTTGGAGAGGCATGTAAAAACTCTTGTTGAGAAATTTTAAATTTCAATGGCATTCTCCTCCTTGGAAAAGCCCACCTTCACCCTACTTCAATGGGTTTGGAAAACTCATTTGTGAATCCTTGGTTGCGAGTTTATTGTTGTTTTGTGCATATAAGATGTTTGTGAGAATTTGGATGTGATATCTTGTTTTAGCCTTGATTGTCCAAGCTCGGGGGTGGTCTCCTTAAGGCCTTGGTTGGGAGGTGAGCTTCCCATGGTTCTCCTCATGAAATTCGCAGGTTTTAAGTCAAGATGATTGTGAAAGAAGCTTGGAAGAAATCCCTATTTGGGTGTAGTTGTGTGTAAGCAACTTCAATGTTGCATAGTTACCCTTTTTTGTATTGAAATTCATTCTTGTCGATTTTTGAAATGATCATTTTGGAAGCTTTTTCAAGTTGTATGTGAAGAGCTCTCATTCTTTATGTAATGATTCATTCAAGGAAGAAGTGTTGCATACCATCCATGTATTGTATAGATTTACCATCTTGAAGATATGTAATTGTAGTTTGTAAGATTACCATAATGTAAATGATGGATTCTTTAGTTCATGCATATTGCATTCTATTGCTTAGAAAAAAAAAAAGAATTTAACCATTCATGTTAGAGGGATACCCAATATTGAAAGAGAAAGACAATATAATAGTTTCATATCATAAAAATCTTGATGATTTGTGAATCTTGAAATCTCCATAATGTATGTAAATATAAGTTTTCAAGTTATTGGAACACTCCATTTTCCTTTGGGAAGTCTCCATTTCATCTCTATAGATTCAACTCTCTACATTAAAAATCTCTATTTCAATCTCAACTCTTGAGAAGAAGAAATAACCTTGATAACAATAACAAATCAAACTAGTTAGTATGATAATATAAAAATCAACTAATACTATTAGTCCTCTTAGTATATGGCCCTAATAAATCAATTCAAATGCCTACAATGGTCTATTAAAAAAATTGAACTAAGAAAATCTATATGGAAGAGCTTATACCAAACAAAGTCCATGACACTTTCTAGATTTAGAGCAAAAATGCCTTCTAGAATTTGTATGGAAAAGAAAATATTCTTCTTACCACAAAGAATATTCCTTTCCCAATATGCTCTTTCTCTAATTAAATTCGTATCATAATCCCACTAACATAACCTTGTAATTAATCTTAAATTCTAAATTAAACTTACCTTGCCTTTACCCATTTCCTGTGGGCCCCTCTTACCACCCTCCTTACCCTTTTTACCTCCTTGCTTGGGTGCCACTATTGAAAATTTTTTAAAATAAATCAATTTGTTTTAGGGGCTGCACTACTTGGTTTATGTGTCACCTCCCTTGCTGTCACACCCTTCAAGTTCTGACATGCCCTTTTGCCCAAGTCAACCCTCTTTCCTCTTCCATGCGAGATTCACCTTGGGAAGATTGGAGATTTGTTGGTGGGCCCTTGCAACACATCATCATCATGCTTAAAAAATTGCACCACCCTTGCTTTCTTGTCTTCCATGCATAGGAATGGGGGTAGGTTAGTTGGTGGGCCCCAAAACAAGTCATTCAGACCTGCACTCTTCCAATAGGAATTAGACCCCCTATGCGTATTGGACTTGTGGTGGGGGAAATAATATACTCGTAAGTTGGTAGACTAATAAGCTAATAGATTAGTAGGTAGTTAGATTAGATTTATAGGTAGTTAGTAGATAGTTTAAGTTAGTTAATTAGGTCTATTTCTTTATTGTTTTTAATTCTTAATTGGGTTGTATTTTATACATATATAAATTGATTCATTGATGTAGCTTTAGTTAGTAGATTAATAACTTTTGGGTTATGAAAGATGAATGGATTTATTAACATGATCAAATTTAATTGGTATTGGAACAACATATTAAAATAATAATTAATCATTTTAAATAGATCCTTAACATTAGTTGTTTAGGTTATTTTAAAATTGTGAAATTTGTGAATTAATTTATTAGAGATTTTGGCCTGAAAATTTTTGATTGGCCTATTAGAGAAGTGGAATTACTCAATTTATTCAAATGTATAGCTAATTTAAATTTTATCATGATAAAAATGAATATGTGACTCTTGCGTGGAAGGGTTTAGGGGTTATGTTAAATTTTAATTAGAAGTTAATTCAAATTTTCTATTAGAGGATAAATTAATTGTCTTATTAAAGGTTAATTTAAAGTTGTTTTGGTAGGGGATTGATGAATTAGGTTGCATGTGTTTTTATAAAAGGGGAATAATTTTATTAATGACATTAGTAGGTTGGAAAATCAAATTTGATTTCATCTATTAGATTTTAATTAATAGATGTTGGTAAAGTGAAATTGTTATTCAATTTTAAGCATGTCAATTGATAAATGTTTCATGTATGTTTGTTTAAAAAGGGAGTAGAATATTAATTTGACTAGGTTTGAGCTAGTAGTTAATGTTAAAAGAAAACTGGAACTAGATTTGAATGGATTAAGTTGTAATCTAGGTTAAGAGTTAAGTATGCATTAGGTCAACCTAATCCAACATATGTTCATAACAACTAACTATCATCATGATACTAAACGTAGTTAAATATGGAATCAAAGTTAGACCAACTAGAGCTAAGTACTCATATAATCTATGGAACAAGTTGATGCCCCAATTTTGCACCTATTTGTGGCATGACCCTAATTCAATCTACGTATTTATCTTGTAACTCGAAGGTTAACTCTACCATGCTATCACCTTTCCAAATCAACCATTGTTAGTTGTACGTAATTATGTGTTTAAAAAAAAATTTGTGTGTGTGTTTTTCCCTAGTTTTGGGAATGACAGATCTCTTAGGTTGTACATGGACTACCATCAGTTGAATAAAGTAACCATCAAGAATCGATATCCTCTTCCTAGGATCGATGACTAGTTTGATCAGTTACAAGGTTCCTGAGTGTTCTCAAAGATAGAACTCAAGTTAAGAGACAACCAGTTGAGGATAGTGGATAGTGATAACTACAAGACCATATTCCTCACTAGATATGGCCACTACGAATTCACTGTGGTTCCATTCGGTCTTATGAATTCTCCAACTATATTCATGAGTCTCATGAATAGAGTATTCTATACATTACTTGAAAAGTTTTTTTTGGTGTTTCTTGATGATATTCTAATCTATTCTAAAGATGAGAAAGAGCATGAAGAGTACCCGAGACAAGTCTTGTGTTGCTTAAGGGACAATAAGTTGTTTGACAGTTTGTCGAAGTGTACATTTTTCAGTTCAAAGATCAAGTATTTGGGGCATGTGATATCTGGTGATGGGATCTAAGTAGACCCATAAAAGATAGATGTTATTATGGATTCGACAGCACCTACCACTTTGACTGAGGTGAGAAGTTTCATGGGTCTAGCCGGTTACTATAGACAGTTCATTGAAGGGTTTTCTCAAGTGACACATCCCATCATTTCTCTTCAGCGAAAGAGAAAGAAGTTTGAGTAGACTGAGAAGTGTGATAGAGATTTCTGGGAACTCAAGAAAGAACTTACAAGTGCACCCATTCATTTTGTGCTAGAGCCTTCAGCATACTTTGTGGTTTCCACATATGCTTCTTTGGATGGTTTAGGAGCAGTGCTTATGCTGGGTGGATGAGGTATATCCTATGAGTCTAGGAAACTAAAGACTCATGAGCTCAAATACCCTACCCATGATCTTGAGCTTTTAGCAGTGGTGCATGTCTTCGTAAGATGGTGATATTTCCTCTTAGGACATCAGTTTGAACTTCGTTCAGACCATAAGAGTCTTTAGTACATCTTCACTAGTCGAACCTTAATGCTCGACAAAGGAGATGGATGGAGTTCTTATGTGAATATGATTTTGATGTCAATTACATCAAGGGGAGAGAGAATGTAGTCATAGATGCCTTGAGTAGGAGATGATGTGATCTTTATTTTTTAACCATAGGGACAGATTTGAGAGATCGCATTCTTCATCACTTACATGAGGATGAGACATATGCATAAGTTTATGAGTTGATTCAATCTTAGAGACCCCTTGAGGGAAATTTTTTAGAGTACATTAGATCTCGATGGACTCTTACGTCATAGAGGATGCATCTATATACCTTCTTCCAGAGGATTACATGATTTTTTGATGCTATAGGCTCATAGAGCCCCATATGAAACGCATCCCATAGTTAAGAAGATGCATGTCGATTTGAGATAGTTGTACCATTAGCCCAACATGAGATTGAAGATTGCTGAGATGGTAGCTAGGTGCATAGAATTCTAGAGGATGAAAGAAGAAAACCATCACCCAAGTGGTGTTCTTCAGCCTCATGAAATACTAGTATGGAATTGGGACACCATTTCTATGGACTTCATAGGTCATCTTCCTATGTCATCTCGTTGGCATGATACTATCATGGTGACAGTGGACAAGTTAACCAAAGTGGCACACTTTTCACTAGTGTGTACCACCTTTATTGTACCATCTATGTCATAGGTGTTCTTGCAAGATATATTCTTACTTTATGGTGTACCTCATAAGATCATCTTGGATAGAGATTCTCTCTTCACTTCATCCTTTTGGAGAGAACTTTAGGAAACTATGGGCACTAGGCTCAAATTCAGTACAACCTACCACCCTGAGATAGATTGATAGACTGAAAGGGTCATTCAGGTGTTAGAAGACATGCTACACATGTATGTGATGGACCATCAGACCCGGTTTGAGGAATACATATACCTAGTGAATTTTTCCTATAACAATGAGCACCATACATCCTTCGATATGCCTACCTACCAGGCTCTTTATGGTAGACTATGCAAAACCCCATGTAGTTGGGATAGGATTGAGGATAGAGTTTCCATTGGTCCTAAGCTAGTCAAAGATATGGAGCGACATGTGACTTTGATTAGGAAACATCTTAGAGAGGCTCAGGATAGACAGAATAAGTATGTAGATGTGAAGAGGATAAATCGAGCCTACCCGGTTGGAGATAGGGTCTTCTTGAAAGTGTGACCACATAAGAGTCCAATCCATTTTGGAAAGGGCTCCAGCTTGCACCTTGATTTTTTGGACCTTTCAAGATCATTGAGAGGATAGGACCAGTTTCATAACATTTAGCTTTGCCACCTATCTTGTCACGCATCCATGATGTGTTTCATATTTCAGTCTTTTAGAAGTATATATATGATGAGTCTCATGTGATAGATTGGGATGCCTTGCAGGTGGAGTCAGATTGATAGCTGGCTTTGGAGCCCATTCGTATATTGGCTCAACAGATTTTGGGCCTTTGAGGCTGAGAACTTGACCAGGTTAGGGTCCAGTGGGATTGTTATGATAAGGTTACAACTTCATGGGAGGATGCATCACAGATGAGGTCACAGTTCCACCACCTCTTTGATGAACTCTAGGAGGATTTTCATGCCTAGGGGGGTGGATGTGAGGCCTACCCCAGTCCATCATAGATTAGCATTGCATTTATTTTCTATACTCTACAGTTTATACTGATTTTTGTTATTGTTGGACTATTGGGAAACATGTATTTACTTTATGGATCTGTTGAATCCTTTTCTTGTATACATCACTTGATTATGTAATCATGGATCCTATGTGATACTTTATATTAGAGATGCAGAATTTAGTTTATGATTTAGTTTTGAAGGTGTATTACATTGAATTAGTATGAAGATGTTATCATGATGTAAATTGACTTAGGGAAATCATGATATGATTATTTATTTAAATGCATCTATTGCTCTAATTTTGAAGAGATAATGTATAATGAAAGTGTTAATGGATGATTAATTTCATTATGATATATATGATATTTTATTGGACCTGCTAATGTGTGCAATGAGTGTGCAGGAACAATGACCATCACACTAAACAGGGATTCGAGAATGAACTTATTTTATCACCATGATGCTAAGGTCATGTCTACAAAAAGAGACATGGATCTCATTGTATTTTGTTTTTATTCGTAAAAGTGTGATGCATGATTGTATTTAATTTAGTTAGTGTGTAAATAAGTCATGCTTGTGTAATATTGTTGTGTCACTTGACACATGTGCACTCTATGTGTTGGCATGGCTAGTAGATGTGACTAGAGTAGGTTTAACTCTAACCCAAGAGGTTACCTAGTGTAGTACCCAATCTTACCTTGAGTTAAGAAAATTCTAGATGGATCAACTTGACTTGGAATTCGTGAGTTAACTTTGGGTAGAGTTTAGGAGGTTCTTTTGGGCTCCCAGAGATTAACTAGGGTCAAAACTAACTACCCCACTTGGTACCTTAGGGGTTAGGGGTCACTTTCAACTGATTAAGAGCCTTAAAACTCATTTATGTCATCCCTAAAGTTTCCATTTTGAAGAGTGACAAGTTTGTAGTGTTGGAAAACTTTGGTTAAGCCATCCCCTCTTTCCTTGTTTGTATTTAACTCCATTTATGGAGAAGGGATGCAAGTGGAAGATGAGATGGGTTAGGATCTCTCCCTCATTAATGAATCCTAATATTTTAGGGAGAAGGCCTTTATAGGGAAGAGTTTAGTGAGAGCTTGGGTTGTTCACCCACTCTCTACTTTTAGAGACAAGTTTAGTTGAGAAGGAGAATTTTGGAAAAGGAAGAGGATTGGAAGGAAAATCTCTTCACAAGCCACCATTCTTTTTCCATAGCTTGGATTTAGGTTGGCTCCTTAGAGTAGAGTAATTTTAATTTTGTTTATACATTAAAAGCTTACAGCTCCATAAATGGATTCTTGTATGTATTTTGGATACTCCATGTAAGTTTTCTTTTGTATATGCATATGTTGTGTTTTATTTTATGCTTATACTTGATTGGGAGTCAAGGCACACTCACTCTTGGGAGGGAAGAGTAACCTTGAAGGGGTGATAGATTGAGATACTAGGTAGTCTAGAGTTTCCCATGTGTGGAGGGATAGACATGGGTGTTTTTGTTCCCCATGATGTCAAGAAAGCCTTAGAGAACTTGAGTGTCATAAGGATAAGTTTTGATGGCTTGAGGCCATGGTTTTATGTCTTGAGGAAGTTGGTTGTACAAGTCCATGTGTGGCTTGCTTTCATTATTTTGTGGTTTGGATTCTCCTCCTGAATTATTCCACTATTGCCCCATTTTGGAGAAGGCCTCTTGGAGACCTTCTTATTGTTAAGCCATGGAAGGGAATTTTCTTGTGGTATTGTTAAGTGTGTTAAGTTTTTGTGTATTCTTGTTTGTATCCCTATACAATTCTAGATCACCAAGCTCGGGGGTGGCCTTGCAAAGGCCTAGCTTGGGAGGTTAGCCTCCATGGTCAACTTACATCTTTTAAGGTACAGCTAGATATTTTAAAAGATTAGTAGAAGTTCTTGGGAAATTATCCCTGGAGTATCTATGATCTTCTCATAAGACTGGTCTTGTGCAGACCTTAATTTATAAATTTGATCTTGAAGTACGTTAAGAAAATAAGTGGATCTTGGTTATTTTAAGGGATTGGAAGGTTGCAACCCTTGTAAATTTTAAATTAGCATATTGAATAATTATATCTTGGGAAATAAACAAAAACATTTCTATCTCTTGCTTTGTAACTTATATCAATGAGAGAGTGTTAAAAAAAATGAATATTTGGTTGTTCATAAAGTTATTAGAAAAATTTTCAACCTATGTTATGCAAATATAAAAACAAAAGGAGGTTTGAAACACTTATCTTAATTGATTTTGATGTTGTTTATAATTTATGAAGGTAGTTAAAATGGACATAACCCTTTACGTTTTAGAGGAAAAATTCATCCTATTCTTTTTAAAACATATAGATTCAATTAGATCTTCTCTTATTTATTTAAGGTTATATACTTATGTGAGAAATAGGATAGATGCATTTTGATTTATTAAAGACAAGAGCCCCCTTCTTATTTTTAAGTGCAAAATTGCCTTTGTTCTTTATATGATATAAGTTGTTGATATACCCTTAGATTTATTTTCTCTTGATAATTATCATGTATAGTTGCATATGTATTAAATATTCATATAAACAAAAAAAAACTTTATCTAAAAGTATACATTTAGATAAATCCAAGATGGCTTTGAGCTAGTAGTTCTATAATTACATATTTATATATATAATAATAATACATATATATATAGTAAATAGAAGTATTTATATATATTTCTATATAATGATATAAAATTATTTTCCTGCTTACAAAAAGAAAACTCTTATGTGCTCTGTTTTGTTTATATATATAACTTTTAATCATACTATATTTTACCCCCGCAGTGATGAAAGCTTTTAAAAAGAAAAAGGAATAATAATAAAAAAGTTGTTTAAAATGATTTTGTTTTCAAGCCAAATGAGAGGCTGAAATTTCTTGAGTTTGTGGGGTGGGGCGGTCCAAGCCCCCATCCCCCTCCTCTTCCCTTTTGTGTGTGTGATTTGGTTTGGGCCTCACTATGTATACATAATGGGGGAAGCACGGTCGTGCTTCCCACTGTGGATACATAGTGGGGCAGTCGCGCTCGCTCCCCTTCCTCCCTTCCCCGCTCCCGCTACACTGAACTGGATTTGGAGTTAGATGGATTTAAGGTTTGTGATCATGCATTTATCATCTATAGAGGCATATAAATCTATATCCACAATCGCATCAATTAGTTAGAAGATTGTAGCAAGTAATTGAAGATTTAAGTGACATTGGCAGAAGAATAGAGGACACGTAGAGTATGTTTGGCCAGATCAGCTAACCGGTCACTTTTATGTTAGAAAATGATTTTTGATGAATTGTTTAATTTTGTGTTGACTTTATTGAACTAACCAATGCATTTTGGCATGATCGTATTTGATTTTAATGTCGGTGTGTAAAACATTTTTCTAGTGAAGGCTGACTTTGATAAAGTTGTTATAAAATAAGGATGAAATTGAGATTTAGGGTTAATGCAGAGATGTTTAGAAGGTGTAATAATATATTGTGATTGTGTGAAGATGTTGGATGTTAGAGGAGGCACTATGAGATGAATTAAAATGGATTTTATAGACAGGAAGTGTCATTTTTAGATCAGTTATTCTTGGGTATTTTTCAACAAAATGCCTAACAGGTTTGCAGGCAAAATCCTTTAACAAGGTCACTCCTAATAGGGTGAGAAGGATCTTTAATAGGATCTAAAGTATAAATCCTCTAACAAGGTAAATTTCAGAAGGAATTTTAAATCCTTTAACAGGATAGTTTTTAACAGGACTTGTATTAGCTCTTAATCGGGCTTAAGATACTCTTAACAGGGTATGCGCTTAACAAGGTGTTTCTAATTTATCCTAACATGGTAGATTTCTTTGGTGCACTAGTTAAATTTGTTGTTATAATCTCATGTGTGGTTTTCTCCCTCTAACAAGGGTTTCCACGGGAAAAATCTTGTGTTATGAGTTTACATTGTGTGAATTTTTTACTTGTTAAGATTCTATATAGTATTTTCATTTGCATGTTGGTTGTTGTGGAATCTATTAAAGAAGAGTTCTAGGTTTTTGGTTGCACTTATTTTCCCCCCCCTCTTAGTGCCTTTCAAGACTAACACTCAGTCCTTGTGGAAATAAGTGACAACTTATTCGACATCTTCTATACCACTTCACTACAACAAAAAGACAAAAAATAAAAGTGAAACTTTGAATAGTGAAGGCAAGCACTATTTAAGTCGTAAGTTTTATAATTTAATTTTATCTTTCTATTTTCACGCATTTGATTTATTATATTTATTGCTTAATCATTTATATATTGAGTTTAAAAACTCTAACTTTTACAATGTTTGTTGCACTAAGATTGTGATGTTGGCAAAAGACACTGGGGAGATTGATAGCTTGTATGGTGTCATTAATGCAAACCATACAAGATTTTGAAAGTAGCTTGTCATATTATGGTGATACCAAAGGTTAGGATATAAATTTTGCTAAGTATGGAAGAACATGCACAGGTTACAGAGTTTGGTATATAGTTTGATATAGACATGTATAATGGAGTTTTGGTCAACAAACCTAGGAGGATCTTCAGTAAGTTATAATCTATCTTATTCTATGTTTGCAGAAGTTGGTGATGTCATATGATCAAGTTATGATGCTCTGTGTAGAATTTTCTTGATTGTTAATGAAGAACAGTGATATAGTTTAGTGGATCATTAAGCATTCCTATCATATCGATTAATTGATTGGTTTATCAACTTAATTTGGCAGAGTCGATATGATAGATATGATCTATGGCATTGTTCAAGGTTAGCATAATATTTTAATGGGGGATTTGACCAACTCTTTACATGGTACACTTTATGCTTTGGAGGTTGACCAACGAAGATAATTTTTTTTATATACGATATATAAGATCAGGTTTTTGTGATGAATTGATATTGCAATGGTTAGATATGTTGAGGATATGTGTTGTATGTGTGTAAGATCAATAATTAGTGGTTTAATTGGTAGCTGAGCAGAGAATTTTTGCTGCACTTTCATGAAATTTTACTATCATAAATAATGTTGTTTTTAGTTCACCATTTTGGATTGTTGTCAAATACTTATGTAAGGCAGTGAGCCTTTCCATTTTTTAATTTGAGTAGTGAGCTCTAGGTAGTACGCCTGAAAGCATGTGTATTCCCTTTATTCAATCTAAACCTTTAACAAGGTTATTATTTATGCAGAAGTAATTACTTGTGGGTTCCATCCCCACCATGTTATTTTCCCTTAACCTGGTTTCCACGCAAAAATAATGGTGTTACGATGTTGTGGAATTTGTTTATTTTCTTATGTTGTTTAATTTCCATTATTCTTTGTTTATGGTTAATAATTCAAACTAATAAGGTTAAAAGTGTTAAAACAATTATCAACCCCCCCTCTCTTAGTGTTCCTCAAACCCAAAAATTGGTATCGGATCTTGGTGCCTCAGAAGAAGTCTAACAACATGAGGAAGATTGTGATGGCAGACTGAACTATTTGTAGCAGTGTTCAGATACAACTCTTTATTGCACTTGAATATCTTGACAATTCAAATGCTCATAATGGAGAATTAGAAGAAAGAATCAAGGAAGCGAAAATGTTCATTGAAACTTTGAAAGAACAATTGAACAAATCTAGGGACAAAATGAAAGATCTTGTTGATAAATTGAAGCACAAAGGAAGCAATGATGGTTCTCAAGCCTTGAAATAAAAATTAGATGAATGTGAGAAGATTGAAATATAAGGATAATCTAAAACATAATATTGAATCCATGGTAATGAAAATGAATAAGGAGATTGAGACAAATAAAAACAATGAAGAACATCTTGAGAAATATTTGAAGGACAAGTATAAGGAGTGTCATAAACTAAATTGTGAGATTGGACAATTACAACTTGATCTTGATGAATCTAGACATAATGAGAAAGAACTTGAAAGGTTTAATGAATTTCTTAGAAGTGAGTTTGTTGTTGCTAATTAATTTAGAGATAAATTCAAAATAGAATCAGAGAAGCTTGATGAACAACTTGAGAGCCTAAGGTTGATAAGAGACACACAAGGGCTTAGATTTGAGAAGGGGGAAAGTTTTGGATCTAGTAAGAATAAATCTTCATCAAAAAATCAGAATAAGAAACCTAAAAGGACTCTTGTAAGACAACCTAATGCATAAAAAATCAGTGGGAGATTATTTCCATGAAACAAATTTGGTCATAAGGAAAATCAGCGCAGAGGAAAACCTAATGCTATATATTTTTCTCGTTATTATTTCACTTGCTACAAGTATGGACACAAATCAAATGAGTGTAGATCAAAGATGAACAACTTTTTGAAACAACGGACTATAACTTGCTACAAATTCAAAAAAAATAGTCACATTGAAAAGTAGTGTAGATTAAGGACAAATCAAGAGAGCATAGGTATGGAAAATCCAATGTGATATGCTTAAAATGTAACAATCTCAGTCACATAGCTATGAATTATAGATATAATAATGCTACTGTAAATATACGAGGTTCGGTAGAAAGAAATAGTGTGCAGGATGACAAAGAGAAGAAATATTGATGTTGAAGAAGTTAAGAAGGAAATGAGAAAGACATGGGTGAGGAAATAATAGATTGATGCTACTTGAAAGATTGCGCCAGCATCTAGTGTGGATATTTCATCAACAAACTGATTAGGTAAAAGACCTAAGAGGGATATCTTCAAGAAAAATATTTACCTAACCCCTAAATCAAAAGGATCGATGAATGTGATTGATATAATCTATTACAGAATTGAATTTATAATATAAGGTAATAATTTATGGATAGATATGAATAGGTTTTTGAGGATCGCAGAAGGATTTGTGAGCTACAATTTTAAAAATAGTTTTTGAACCTAGGGTAAGTCGCATTAATCACAGTTCACTTTTTGGCATGTGAAGGTTTAAAAGGGAAAATTAAAAGTTTATTCATCACCATGTTATCTAGAGAAACATCTTGCAAAATGATTTGAGATGATTGAACAACATTTGAGGGTCGATTTCAAAAATCTATCACCAAACCATATGTTTTCGCGTAAAAAGGTATTTTGCATTCCGTGACTTTAATTTTAAATTTTAAATCATGGATGAACTAATGATCATTGATGTTAAGGACAGACCTTGGGAAAAATTTAATAAAATTCCACATAAATCTACGGAAGTTGACCCTCAGGGAGCATTGTTTAAAGTTCTTTATGGATTTTTGCATGTAGAATATTTTTGGGTTTACATCCACTGTAGTTTTGAAGAGTTAGGAGAAAATGCAATTGCTAACATGCATGAGAAACTCTGTGAGAATGGAAAACTAAAGGATGAGTTTAAAATCTTAGAGACTCTGAAAATTTCCCAAGTTATGAACTTTTACACCTTTGATGAGACAGAATAGATTAAGCCAGTGTTAAGAAGAATACACAACCAATTCATATGGCTTGAAAGACAATATAAAATCACCAAGGAAGTCTTAGAAGAAGTCACTGGATTTAATGTATCAAGTTAGGTTCCAGCCCTAAAATATGTTAAGAAGTATATTTTCACTCAGTTGATTGAATCATAGTGGGAAAAATGTGCAATGACAGTAAATAATATCAAACAACCTAATGTGATATTGATGTGGATAGAAGTCTTGTTGCTGCTACAGAACCAACTTGGCTCTGTTCTAAGATCTTTCTCCTAGAGCTCTTAGGGTGTTCACAACCCTAAATTTAGGTAAGTCACTCCCAACTTCACCTCCTCTTCAAGACTCAGTCCCCATCGAAGTGATTTTTATCTCCTCCTTACTGAACCTACACAAATGGATTCATTCAACCAATGTTTTTAGAACATTGTTCTCATTCTCTTCCCAAGCTGGACTATTACCAAGCTCGCCTAGGGTAAGATCTCCAGACTCTTTGCTGCTTCTTCTCCTACATAAAACAAAAAGGAAACTATGTACAAGGGCTCCTCTCAAGTTCCATCCCAACACATGATTCTCACCATGGATTCAGGAATCTTGAGGGGCCATTACTGCTTACAACCCAGAACGGGTGAAGAACTAAAAACTTACAAAATAGAAAATAAAGTAACTAATCTACTTGCATGCAAAATGATAAAATAAGTTTGATATCCACTAAACACACTATCTGCAACTTCTCATTACTGGAAAACAAAACAGTACAATAATCTGCAACTCTGTGATTTCCTGTAGCTTCTCTTTTTCTTCAATCTCTACCTTCTAGATCCCTGAAATGAATCCTTTTTGATGTTATTAGTAACCATCCTCTCATAAGAAACAACCCTAACGGTCCACTCATTCGCAAGAATCTCTTCAGGAACCATTACACTAACCATACTAACCATAAAAGACAAGGTCCGCTTTTCACGGGCCGTTACAACTGAATATTGTCGAGCAACAGTAAAGAAAGTTGAGCTCTAGTGTTGGCCGAGTTGCTAGGCACAAATGTAGGTCGAGCTGCTAGGCACAAATGTAGGCCAAGTTGATAGGCAAAAATTTAGGTAGAGTTGCTAGGCACAAATGTAGGCCGAGCTACTAGGCACAAATGTAGGCCGAGCTGCTAGGCAATGTAGGCTGAGTTACTAGGCAATGTAGGCCGAGTTGCTAGGCAATGTAGGTTGGGTTGCTAGGCAATGTAGGCCGAGTTGCTAGGCACAAATGTAGGCTGAGTTCCAGTGATCCCAAGAAGATTATCCAAAGTTCCTGATGCCTTGGTTGGATTTCCAGAGGCTTACCAACTACCTCACACACACACACAACTAAAGGAAACCAACTAAGCAACCTATCTAGACATGGATTGACCGAGTCATATCCATCTTAGGGAAAAAAAAATGACCTTCTAAGGTCCACACACACTCTCCTAACTTGGCTAGAGTCAGTACATGCCAGAAATAAAGAGCTAAGGGTTGAGTTAGGTGTGCTCCTGCACTAGATATTCACAAAAATGATTTTGGGATATAAGGTATATCACTCCAACAGAGAAAATTCAATCTCAAGCAACAACATTCACACAACTTACATAATTGTGAAAGAAAATATAGAGTATGACATTTTTGAGGCATTGAGGATACAACTATTGGATAATTTGGATAAAGTCAAGAAGGATAAGAACCAAATTTTTAAGTATGGTTCACTAATTCTACATATTGTCTTCTACTTCAAGAATTTATTTCCTAGAATTGGAAACATAACATTGAAGAAAGGAATATTGGTGGTGATTCAGATTAGAAACTTATATCTTATGCAAGATAGGCAATTGGTTTGTATAATGTGGGGATACTTTAAGTCTTTTCAGGATGAAATTTGGAACATGTATAGAATTCCAAGAGAGATAGTTGAAAAAAATGAAGAAACTGTTTATTTTATGGTGGAGATAGATGCATGCTTTATGGAAGAAGTGGAGCCAATATCTTAGATTGTGTTGATGGAGTATGAAGTGCATCCTGATGTAGTTGAAATTCATGTCAACAAATTTCTTAGCGAACCTGTTGATCCTAATGACAAAAGGTTTGGAACTTATGAAGACAAGAGTGGAAAAGTTCACAATGAGCTACATAATCCTGCAAGGGATAGAAGAATTAGAAAATAAGTTGAAATGGTAGGATAAATGATGGTATTTAATAAGGTACATATGGTAGAAGCAAGGAATAAATATGAAGAGGAACAGAGAAAGAAGGCAGTAGAGGAAAGTAATCCAATTGCTATTGGTTTTGATGTTGATGCACCTAGGACTTCCACTCCAATTACATCTTCATCAAAGGCTAGATAGACAAGAAGTTTAGTAAAAACTTTAGTAATTCTTGTAGATAAGAATCCTAGACCTACAAGGAAATCATCTACACAAAGGAAACTCACACCAAAGGTCACTCAGTCACAACCTACCAAATCGAAGGACAAGATTGAATTTTCAAGAAAGAAGGTAAAAACTAAAGCCAAAAGGGTGTGCAAAGGAGAAGAAGTTGATGACAAGGGTGATGAGACAACCTCAGATGATGTTTCCATGGAATTTAAATCAAAGGGATTTTTGGATACAAGATTAGTAATTGGACAATCAGGAGAAGAGCCAACAAGTAAGAAGCCTGAATTTATCATTACCGATAAGCCACATTTCACTATTAATGATGTGCTTAAGAATTTGACAACTCATGGTATAGTTCAGTTGAAAAATTATTATAGTAAGTATGATTGAAAAGAGAGAACACTTTAGGAAGGATTTATTTTCTATCTGAACAAATACAAAAGATCCTTAGTAGAGATTAAAGGTGATATACTTGATGAATTTTATAATATCCTAGAAGGAAGAAGATTAACAACATTGGAAGAGGAAAAGTGATTAAAGAGAAAATTTTGATGAATCTTTTTCCTATAATATCAAGAGATGAGATAAATAAGATTATTGGTAAAGTTAAGAAAGAGCTCATGAGAAAGACAAGAATCAACAAGCTAATAATAGGTAAAGTAGATGAATTTGTAAAAATATAGAGGAATTCTTTAATAATATGTTACTGAACAAATGGTATGACGTTGATGAAGGGAAACATGATGGCACCACTATCCATGATAGTGAACCAGTACAAAACCTAGGATATGTTAATGATGGAACTGGTGTATTCATATCAATCATACCATTAAACTTATCTATTGGAGACAAACGAGATGAATTAAATGATATATAGATTATCTTATCAAATGGTGATTATGTTATGGATGATAAGGAGAAGGTAAATGTAGAAAATGTTGATGATGATGCTCAGATTGTTGATGAAAGTGAGAAAGGATATGAAAAGGGAAAACAAGCAAATTAGACTGACATTGAATCTCAGAAAGTGGAAAAAGGATAGGAAGCTAAGGAAGAAAAAGGAAAAGGAAAGGTTGCAAAATAGATAGATAAGGTGGAGGAGAAAGCCTTGGATACAAATGCTGAACATAAATTGGAGGCAACACACACTGCGAAGGGAGTGAAATAATTTCTTGATGAAGGCATAGATTTAGAGGATGTACAATTAATTTAGGGTCCAAGTCAGTTAGATTCAATGATCCTTGTGCAGATGATGAGGCTTTCTTCGGTAGTGCAGGCCAAATATAGAAAAAAAAATATTGAGGAAACACGTGAAAGATAATGAACTTATGTGACTTGCATTGGATGTATTGAAGAATATAATGCTAACATATCCTACTGATTAGAATGATTCATCATCAAATCAACTTGAAGGTCTTTTGAACTATGTGAGTACACACTTTGAGTCACTAGAGAAGTTAGAATTGATTAAGGTGCAAGGAGAATTTAATATTAGGAGATTCAATCAGTTGAACATATTGATTAAAAAAGACAAAATATCTTTGGGAGTTTCTATTTGGAGGATAAAGGATGCACTGGATGAAGGAGGTAACACTTATAGAAAATGTATTGAATATCTTAAATGTGTGGCAAATGTAGAGAAGATAATTAGGAAAAGTGAGGACAAGTCAGAATTATCTAGATTATATGATCCTTTGACAAATTTGGCATCCAGCCATGCATATTAGGTTATATCTTTGGATGATAAGATCAAAACCTTGGACAAAGAGAAGGAGAGGATAAAAGATAGAATTTCTGAGATTAGGAATCAGATCACACATAAACTTGACATCCTACTCAATGGTCTAAGGGAGGAAGAGGCAACCCACACTTATCTAGATACTCCTAGCCTTGTTGAAGCAGAAAAGTTAGCCTATTACATTTGTGGATAGATTGAGATCAAAGATAAAATAAAGAAGAGTTGGGAATCATATTTTGGTGATCAGAGAAATAATTTCTCAGATGTTTTCAAGCTTTTATAATTATATTTTGCATAACTGTATATACCAGAGAGATATAGGATGTTGGTGGAAAATTATTGCTTTAATCCTGGACTTTGATATTGTTGTCAAAGGAGGAGAGATAGGAATTTAAAAATTATTTGAGGAGAGATATATTCAGCTCAATGGGAGCATGATATTTTTGTCTTTGAGGAGTAGTTTGCAGTTTGGCAATTTTGGTTGGACACTTAGTCATTTTTTACCAAGTGTTTCCATCAATGCCAAAGGGGAAGATTGTTGGCAAGAGACACTAGGAAGATCAATATCTTGTATGTTTTAATTTATATTGAGCATAAATGATTCTAAAGGTCACTTTTCATATTGTGGTGATAGAGAAGGTTAGGATGTAAATTTGGCTAAGTATGGTAGAACAGGCACAAGTTAATGAGTTTGGTATATGCTTCAATACAGACAAGTATAATGGATTTTTGGTCAGTGAACCTAGGAGGAGCTTCATTAAGGTAATATATCTTATTATATTTTCTTATTAATTTTTGATCCATTTGATCAAGTTATGATGCTTTGTGTAGCAGTTTCCTGACTGTTAATAAAGAATATTGATATAGTTTATTGGATCATTAAGCAATCCTGTCAGATTGATCAATTTATTAGCATAATTTGGTAGAGATGACATGGTAGATAATATCTATGGCATTTTTTTAGGTATTCATAACATTTTGATGGAGGATTTGGCCAACTTCACGGTATACTTTATGCTTTGGAGGTAGACTAGAAAAAATAATATTTTTGATATCTGAAATATAATATCATTTTTTTGTGATGAATTGATATTGTGATGATAATATATGCTAAGGATATGTTTTCTATATGAAAATTATTATTAATTAGTTGTTTCATTGGAAGCTGAACATAGATTGTGTGTCACACTTTCACGGAACTGTATTGGCATATATGATGTTGTTTTTCAGTTCACCATTTTGGATTGTTATCAAATACTTTTGTAAGTCAATGAGCCTTCCCATTTTTTAATTTGAGAAGTGATCTATAGGAAGTGTTCCTGACTACATGTACATTCCCCTTATTGTATATAAACCTTTAAGAAGGCTATTATTTATACAGAAGTAATTTCTTGTGGGTTCCATACACAACATGGTTTTTCCCTTAATCGGGTTTCCATGCAAAAATAATGGTGTTATGATGTTTTGTATGTTTTTTATTTTATTAGGCTATTTAATTTCCATTATTCTTGGTTTATGGTTAAGAATTTGGACTAATAAGGTTAAAAGTGTTAAAACATTGATTCACCCCCCCCTCCCCTCTCAGTGTTCCTCAATACAAACATGTGAATCAACTCCATATATATCCAAATGCTATATGGTATATTTTGAGTTTATCTCAAACCCTATTGATAGCATTTGTCAACAAATTTTCATTTACAATTCATTGTGGTAAACATTGTTAGTGGACAGATTTTCCTCTTTTGAAAATATGATAAATAACTGACTCTTAGCCCACTCTAGAGAGAAATCCACCACTGTCAGTTGAGTTAGTCACTCATGAATACACTTTTTGCATCCAAGGTGCAACTACCTTCTACAATGATCAATATTTAACTCCTTTATTTCAAAAGAATAATTTTAAATGATACTTTTAACCAGAAAGTACTAAAGGAAAACAACATTCCATTATAAGCTTATAAAAGAAATGTTACAAGCTTATCATAAATTTAACTGATCACAAGCCAACTGACTTGAGATTGACTAGAATAAGGTTTTAGAATTGAACTCGAAGACTAACTCTCATATGAAAATTATTGAAGGAACTTAATAGCATAGACATAGATCATAGTAACATGTAATCTAAATCCAACTGAAACCAAATATACACATTCCACTTAACCAAAAGATCAGAGAAATGTCATAATCTGATATATAAACTAACTGATATTATATTTATATGCTATCTAGTTTAATCAATAAAATAAAATCCAAGTATCAGCCTTCAAATTAACAATATAAAGATGTCTTTTATAAAACTAGAGAATTGACCCCAACTGAGTCGTGAAAATTCTGATATATAGCCACATAGGGCATATTAAGTTTTTAAAGCTAAATTCTCAAAAGATTTGCCAAAAACCTATTTCTATAAACTAATTGAGTTTAAAATAGAGAAAAAATTAAAAGAATTATCTTTGGGCATGATCTATTTAGCATTTGGTGTGGCAGTATCTTCAGGTTGATCAAGGACATGTGTAGCCTTTTGAGTAGTACTCCATTCCTCATATGTGGCCAAGAAATCCTCTATAATATGTTGGTTAGGAATCCTAATGGCTCCTATCTATTGTTTCCATATATTATGGTCGTTCTGAACCTATACCAACTTAGCCTTGCATGCCTCTAGGTTCTCACAACCAATTATCAGTGTGGAATCTACTTGGGCTATAGTTGAGCAATCCTTAATTTCAAAATTCTTTGTCTCTTTCAAGGCTTTCATCTTTTCTCTGAATGATGAGATCACTTGATTTACCTTTCTGTTTGGATCATTGTTGATGATTTCATTAAGGAAATTAAGTTCCTTTAGGAGCTCTAATAAATCTTGTATTCCTTATTCAACAATTTCATTCCTCCACTCCATGTTTACCTTGGCCACAAATAGTGAATTTTCATTAAGCCCTGGTATTGGCTTTTCTGCAAGGAACTTGGCTACACCATAGGTGTGAATCTTCTCCATTTTTGTAATCTCATTGTCCCATTTATTTGTTTCTTTAACCCAAGCGGTAATATCTATTTCTAATTCCTTGGAAATCATAAGAGTCTGATGATGGGTGTTATCAAGGTTTAAAACATAATCTGCTACTTCTTTAGTGACTTTGTCTATCTAATGATAGACTATTTTGTATACCGCTCTGTCTATCTACACTTGGACTAAGAATTTATGGCTCGATCAAGGCTTGTGATCAATTCTAGGAGATACATGTGCTAAAGATAAAGGTTCATGATTTTGAAGCGCATGAATTTATTCATCCATCACGTCCAAAGACTACTTAAGAAATTTATTGTCTCTCCAATCTTTCCAGATTCTTTGGCTGATTTTCTTGTTACTTGATTCAAAAACCTTCATGTCAACAGACCTGTTTTCTTGACCTAGGTTCACATTTTCAACATTGAAGTCTAGTTGAGAGACTTCATCACTATTTTTGTCAATAGAAGGCCTAAAAATGTTAGTGATCCAGTGTCTTGTATCTTTGTCCACCTCTATCAAAGCTTCAATTTTAGGCTTCTTATTCTTGGGTGTCTTCCCAAGGTATTTACTTACCATGTCTCCCATTAGTGTGGATACTAGGACTAAGCTACGCTTATTTCTCATAGATAGATTGAGCGAGTTTGGAGCCTTTGCACTATTCTTATTCTGGGGAGTCTGAAAATATGAAGAATTCCCTAATGTTGATGAATCCTGACTAGAAAATTGCACCTCTTCTTGCTTACCTTCACCCGTTGGACTTCCTTTAGGTTTATCCATGACCGAATCCTTTTCTTGATCCTTTTCACCTTTGGTCATTTCTAAATCCACCACAATGTGGGGCACTTGGGTGAGTTTGGTTTTCCTCTTGCTCCTTGAATGGGTGATTCTTATAGTTGGCTACATCATGGCAAGTTCCTTCTCTTTAGGGAAATTGTTTACTTTTGATCCTGGTTCACTTGCAAGAGACAATTGTTCAATCTTATTAGTACATATGGGTGTGGAATCATCTTTTGGGGCTATTGAATCATCTCTAAACTTGTGTTCATCTCCTTTTGATTTCCCCTTTCTTTTCTCTTTCAACCATTGTTCTATTCTTCTCATCACATTATGAGTTTTCACTCTGACATCCTCCTCTTCTTTTTTTCTGCAATTAATCTCTGAGATGGGCATACATTCAATGAGTTTTGTATATTTAGGATCTAAGACATCCTTGTCTTCCTCATCCTCAATCACTTTAACATAAATTGGTACTTTCAGGGTGACAATTTGTCTTAGTGTGAACCTAGACTAGATCCTTTTTCTTATTGCATACTCATCTACACAATTATCCCACTAATCTTCTAGCTAAGGTTGATAGAGGAAAGTGGCGTCAACATAGAAATGGTTTACAACAAAGTTTTTACTATCAAAATAGCTCTTGGCTTGATACATCTTCAAATTCATCTTCTTCAACTCAACTTATAAGGTCAGTGCATCTTGTATGAGTTTACAGCTCATAATCAATAAAGGATCAAAAGATGTCATTAGTATATAAGCAGATAGTTTTGGTCAGTCAGTCATGATCACCGAGCGACAACATTCACCGAGTGCAGTGATCACCGAAATGTTTTGAACACTGAGCGTTAGCACAATCAACTGAGTAGTATATCAACTAAGTGACATCACTAAGCACCAGTCTACAAAGCCATCCCTGAGCACCAGTCTACACCGAGAGACAACATTTCATTGAGAAAAGTGGATCTCACCTACATGTCAGCTAAAGAACTTTAATCTTTAAAAAAACTTTTTTCTTAGTTGGATAACCATTTTTTGTGGATCAAGAAAAGTGTTAATTATGGATGTAATTAGTTAACTAATTATATTCATGCAAACTAGGAGATCAAGGTCAAGTTTTAAACCTTTGATCTTAGATTTTTTCAAGAAAAGCATGAAACCTAATTAGGTCAAATATTTTGTATATAGATGTAATAATCAATCAAGAATGATATGATTATAGCCACCAAGGATATCTATGGATCAGACAAAGAGTTTCATACACAAGGAAAGATAAAGGAGAATTTAGTTTATAAAGAACTACATACAAGGCTACCGAGCATAACAGAGGTACTATCCATCACAATAAGGTGATATATTTTGTGTACTTAATGGATCTGTAATCAAAAATTTGAGATTGTAGCAATCAGGTCATATATTTTTTTACTCTGTAAGAATTGTAGCAAACAACAAAATCCTTTCACAAGGTGGACTTAACAGTCTTTATTATAAATCTCTTAACCGAGTGCACACATACATTGTGTTTCTAAAATATCTTAACCAAGTAGACTTAACAAGTCTAACATGTTACTCCTAATAGAGTAAGATCATCAGAAGTGATCACAACTTGTATCCCTAACATGCACCTTCCATTCTACAGATAATGAAGCTTCATGGGTTTCATCCCCACTATAGTTTTTACCTTCTAACAAGGGTTTCTGAGTGATCAAATACTTGTGTCATGTGTAAATGAGTTTCACGAATGTTTCAATGTTTGTTTACATGCATTTATATTTATTCTATGATATTGCATGCATGAATTAGAAAAGCTACTTTAATTTGTAAAAGTATTTAAGGGTATTGATTCACCCCTCCCCTCTTAGTACACACCCTTCCATTATTCCAACAATTGGTATCAAACCTAGTTGTCTTATTTGGAAAAGTTTAATATCTTGAGAGAAAATATCTTACAATGGAAAGGTATAAGCTTGATAAAAATATTGAGAGTCAGAAGTTGCAAATACAGATTTTCTTTGACAAATACAAAGAGGCAAGAAACAAACTGAAAGAGTTATTAGATGAATGAAAATTCATGTCATCTCGCTACAATGAAACTGACTATCATGAAGAAGAGACCCCTATCCTATTTGATTCATTTGGATCTGGATCTAGTAGTATATCTGACACATCTAAAGGACCATTGCAGATCTAAATGAAATCAATCAACATCTGACTGAACAAGTGAAAGTACTATAGATCAGTGAAGAGAAACAAATGGTAAGAATGATTAATGTTATGAATAATGAAAGATAAGATGAACAAGAAAGAACTTTGGCTATTGATGACAGGAGAAATATTAATGAAAAGGTGCAAGAGAAAGAATCTGAGATACAGAGACTTACTAAACATCACCTTGAGATCACCAATCAAATAGTTCTTATGATTCATGAGGCCAACAGAGTGAACATGGAACTTAGTGGAAAATTAGAAGTTATTGGTGAACTAAAAGCATAAAATGAGAAATTGAAGCATGAAGTGAAGATTCAACAACAACATAATGATATGATCAAGAAATTTGAAGATGGTACAAAAAGAATGGATTAATTTCTGAATGGACAAAGAAGACTCAACAACAATACTGGTTTAGGGTATACTAAGCATGGAGAATAATCAAACCAAGATGATCAAAGGAAGGTCTACACAAATCTGAGACCAAAGAAGCATTCATATAATCATTGTGGAAAACCAAGCCACACATCAAATGTTTGCAAGAGAAAAGCAAAAGGTATTCCTAAAACTACTTCTACATTCATAGGTAATTGTTATAACTATAACAAGCATGGACACAAAGCACATGAATGAAAATCTAAGCTAAACAAACCAAAGAAGAAATATTACATGGAAAAAAATTGTCCCACTTGCAATATGCATGGCCACACATTTCATGAATGCAGGAAAAAGATAAAGCAAGTCTGGAAACCTAAAGAACAAGAAAATGCATATCAACCGAGAAGAGTCGGTAATATATATGTTTGGGATTACAACACTTTGGTAAATTGCACAACATGTGGTAGATATGGACATATAGCTGCTAACTGTATGATGAAATGGATAAGAAGATCTAGAAACTAGACTAACCCTGGAATGGCATGCTTACACTGACATAAGATTGGTCACTTAAGTAAGGAATGCAGAGATCGAGTGACAGAGTCAAGCACTTTTACAAATAGAAATACTATTGAAGACATCATGGAAATGAGAAATTAACTGTGGAGGAGAGCTACACACAATGATAATGTTGGACCAAGCACTATAGTTGGTGACACCTCATCCAATGGATCAGGTGATTCTACCACCCCCACCTAAGATATACAATTAAGTATGGAACTGCACTCTATGAATCTTTATTTTACATTAGTTCCTATATTCATTAAGAATATGCCAAATTAGCATGAATGAAGATGTACTATGGTATTGCATGTTATATTTTGTAAATATAGTCTGGTCGGTCAATATGAACCAAGCATAAAATGCACGTCGGTGAACATGTGAAAGACAACCAAGTTGACACTATGTATCGATAATTGTATACTCACCAAGCTGAAGAATTTGGTTTTTTGACTGAGCATCTCTATTTTGTCAACCGAGTGGTAGGTAAAGCATTTAATGCATCACTTAGGGTATTTTTCTATAAAAAGTGCAATGTGAACTCATTAATTCGCCCAACGTTAAAAAGAAAATTGCAAAGAAAAGAAGAGAGATTCACAGTGACTACATTGTAGAGTGATTCACAACACTTTCAAAGCTACTCCAACAGATTTCAAGAATTCACATAAAACATCCAGTGAGTATCTAGACTCACCAAATTAACAGGTTATTTGCGAAGAAGCCCTAAATTAACGAACAATGGAAACCACTTCACGAACCTCAAAGATCAAGATGGAAAAGGACAAGAAGGTCATTTTATAAAGAACTCAACCTGTGAGGAACCTAACTACAAGTTTTTCCCTAAGGTTGGTGCCCAACCCGATGACAAATGAGCATTTTTTAGTATCCCACCTAGGGTTTTATTAGTTGAAGACATTTGTGCATATATTCACTAAAACTTTGCATAGATTGGAGACTCTGAGCTTGAGGAAGCTTATCAAAAGCTATGCAAGGATGGTAACCTAAGGGATGAGTATAAGAAAATTGAAGTGAAAGGGTTAACCAATGCCCTACTGTTCCCAAAACATTTCAAAATGGAATGAATTCGCATTGTGCTCAACCGAGTTCATGACGGAAAGATGTGGTTAGATGAACTCAAACCAATAGTAAAGGATGTGATTCACATAGTGAATGGATACCTTATAAACAAGAAATAAAAATCCCTAAGACACCCTAGATGTGCTGAGATTGAAAAGTTAACTGGAGCGAAGTAGGATGGCAGAGGTCTAAAAATCAATTCAATCATCGACCTTGAAATGAAATTTGGTGCGTATGTGATTGGATATAAAATCTTTCAAGATAGCAGATTGAACAACGTTGCTTGTGGAGTAGTCAAAACTGCATACAAAATAGTGAGGAAGGGACTACAACTTGATCTAGCTAAGCTGCTACTAAAATAACTTGAAGAGAACATGAGAACAATTAGGTCAACCTGATCTAATACAAGTTTGGTTCCCTACTGATGTGCACAATCTTTTACTTACAGAATTTCTTTCCTTCCATCAGTAATGTCACTTGGGACACCAACCGACCTATCACAACATAGATTAGTGATTACATTAAATCACTAGGAGATAATTTAACACCTCTATTGGATGCCTACTTTACATCATTCAAGAATATCATGCAGAAGAGGATGAGAATCTCTGCCTAGTTATTTGAACAATACAAGGATGAGATATGTGTTTTAGTTGACACCGACACAACACTCATCAAACCTCTCGACCCAAGAACAACATGGTTACCACCATTAGACTATGAAATTGACATAGATCTTTCTACAAAGTTATTGAAGCCCTTCTGAATGAACCAGTTGACAAATATTTAAGCAGATTTGACACATATGAGGAATCCAAGTTAAGAATTAATATTGGTTTAGAAGTCAAGAAAATAGGAAGGAAGAAAACATGAATGGTGAATTCACTTCAGAAGAAATTTTTGGTAATTGATGAAGAGTTGGAACAATCAGTAGACATCACCGAGGAACAAACACCCGTCGGTGAAAGTAAAGAGTTAAGTGATTCAGATTCTAAAGAATGAGATACAGAGCCACCACATGCCAAGAAAACAAAAGTTAATAAAGTAATGGTTGCATCTAGAACAAGGAGAAAAAAAACAAAGGTAGCCTCACCACCCTTAAAGAAAGGCACTGTAAGAACATATTAGAAAAGAAATCCTAAAGCCTCAACCAAGAAACCAACAACAAGAAAATGAAAGAAATATGTAAGAGGAAGAGAAGACAAGGATGATACTAAAGAAGATGAAAGAGAAAAAAAGAAAATCTAAGTAGAAAAGGAAAATATACCACAGACAATTGATGAGGTTGCAGATTCAATCGTCAACACAGGCAGGCTAGTACATCATAAGATTAGACAATGGGGAACTCTGTCTACCGAGGATCATGACAAAATAGAAGAGGCCATCATTAAAATGATGGTTGCTTACAAATATGTACCTATAAAATTTGTCAATCATATTCCATAGGAGCTACATGACAAGATATCAAATTGATGGACATATGCATTACACACAAAGAAACAAATGAGAGAGAGATCTAGTTATATTCATGCCCAATTTCACAGTTGTAGAAATTAACTCAATAATGAAGGAGCACGCCAAGAAATTTTCTGCAAAATCCATAGGATACAAAGTATTGCAGAACAATTTAGAAGATATTGACATAGACAGCAATAATATTTGGACTCACATCTTTAATCCACCCGAGAAGGTACTGGCTCTAACTGAGACTGCTCACACCGAGGAGAATAATTCCACATTGAGCCCCAAGCACATATTCATCAACGACGTTGAGGATGTCAATCCTATTAACTTAACCACATAAGTAAGTAAGGTCATGGATGATATTCCTGATGTATTGAAATCATTAGGGGAAACACTAGTCATAACTATACAAGATATCACTCATGGTGATCCTAATGATGATGCCAAGGCTGACAAAGATGTAGATATTGCCACCAATCCAAGAAATGAATAGGACACTACTGATGTTGCATAGGAACTTATACTAGGTAATATGCCTTACTTGATGCAAGAAATCAATATAATGAATGAATCACAACAGACACCACCTGAGCCTAAAGCAAACATACTAATGGACGAAGGTGATGAACATGGGGAGAAGACGAATACCAGTGGAGAGCACAAACCACGTGATGCACCCGCCAACAACACTACAGAGGTAGAAAAGGTTGCAGGTCAAGAAAAAATTGAAGTAGAGATGTCTACAACCAACCAACAGGTACAGACCAATCACCCTAGGCAAGGCACCACACCTCCCAAGCAATCAATGATAGAAACCGATCAACAAAAGGCTCTTACTATAGTACCTCATTCCCCTGCTTCAAGAAACATTCAAAAGAAGATCAAGAACAAGAAAGGAAATAAATCCCCCATCAAACTCAATGAGATCATAGACATACCCAACTGTGATCCAAAAACACTTGATCCTGAGTCCCTAACAAGATATGGGGAGCTATGCAAAAGAAAAGAAATACAAGACAAGCTCAGAAAGGAACACATAAATTCACAAGTCCTGGAAACAACAAAGGAGATTCTATTGCAAGTAGTGCCTAACATCAAGATTAATCAAACTGCATCCATTATTGATCAACTTGCAGTTCTAACCGAGGCAATCACAACACAGAATGTAGATGCTGAGAAGGTCATGGAGGAATGAGCCAAAAAGAAGTATCAATAAAAACTCACCGAGAAAATCAGCCAAGAAGTGGTAGAGAAAGGTGAAACTTTCTGAACTAGTAGATACATTAGAACCTATTATTTCAGAAATAGTTACCTTAGTTCAAAAGTTTTTCACTCTTGAGCATTTCACTATCGAGCATAGTGAATAGATAACTAAGATAGATGAAAATCTAAAAGCTAGTACACTATGTCTATCAACCGAGCCAAATGCATTCCAAATACATTATGAAAAGATTGTTGAATCTGAATGGTTAAGACTTGAAATAAAAAAGGTAGAAACCAAAATCAGAGATGAAGTAACTGAGCTAAAGGTCATGTTACTACCAAATCTCACATTGTTGTTAACACACATGACTACGACAAAGACTCTAATTGCCACCCCATAGATATCAATAACAAAAAGAATATATGACATGCACACTCAAATCACTTTAGAGAAAATAACCCTAGATAAATTAAAGGATAAATGGGACAAGTTGATGGTAGCCATTCAACAATCTCACTCACACATATTTGACAAGTTGTAAGTTCTACATCTTTGTCATTACTTCAAAAAAGGGGGAAACATGTACATACATTGTATCTACATACCGAGGCATGCACATAGGGGGAGTCATTGTAAAGGTAAAAGACTTGGTGTATATACTATACATATCAATTTTTGATACTAATTCCAAAGGGGGACATTGATAATCCATAAAGGATCAGAAGTTGTCATTAGTATATAAGAAGATAGTTTTGGTTGGTCAGTCATGATCACCGAGCGACAACATTCACCGAGCACAGTGATCACTAAAATGTTTTGAACACCGAGTGATAAGACAATCAACTAAGTAGTATATCAACTAAGTGACATCACCGAGTACCAGTCTACATCGAGAGACAACATTTCACTGAGAAAGGAAGATCTCACCCACACGTCAGCTAAAGCACTATAATCTTTAAAACAACTTTTTTCTTAGCTGGATAACCATTTTTTTTGGATCAAGAAAACTGTTAATTGTGGATGTAATTAGTTAAATGAATGTATTCATGCAAACTAGGAGATCAAGGTCAAGCTGTAAACCTTTGATCTTAGATTTTTTCAAGAAAAGTGTGAAACCTAATTAGGTTAAATCTTTTGTATATAGATGTAATAATCAATCAAGAATTGTATGATTGTATCCACCAAGGATATATATGGATTAGACAGAGAATTTCATAGAAAAGGACAAATAAAGGAGAATTCAGTTTATAAAGAACTACATACAAGGCTACTGAGAAGAACAGATGTATTATCCATCATAATAAGGTGATATATTTTGTGTACTTAATGGATCTGTAATCAGCAATTTGAGATTGCAAAAATCAGGTCATATATTTTGTTACTCTCTAACCATTGTAGCAAACAACAAAATCCTTTCACAAGGTAGACTTAACATTCTTTTTTGTAAATCTCTTAACCAAGTGCACACATACATTGTGTTTCTATAATCTCTTAACTGAGTAGACTTAAAAAGTCTAACATGTTACTCCTAACAGAGTAAGATCATCAGAAGTGATCACAACTTGTAGCCCTAACAAGAAAATTCCATTCTATAGATAGTGAAGCTTTGTGGGTTTCATCCCCACCACAATTTTTACCTTCTAACAAGGGTTTCTGTATGATCAAATACTTGTGTCATGTGTAAATGAGTTTCATAAATGTTTCAATGTTTGTTTACATGCATTTACATTTATGCTATGATATTGCATGCATGAATTAGAAAAGCTACAATGGTCGGTTATGCAAGTAAGTACTAAGGTTTAATTTGTAAAAGTTTTTAAGTGTGTTGATTCACTCCTCCCCTCTTAGTACACACCCTTCCATTATTCCAACAACACCAGTAATGACCAAGTTCAATAGGGAATAAGAAGTCGGATCCTTTTTGAGTTTATACTTCTTCTCAACCTGAACTAGTTGCGTACAAACTTCTATTAGGATGTACTTCTCTAGGCAATATTTTGGTAATTTCAAAGTCTCTCCACTAAAACCCCCAACCTTCAAATAGGTAAACCTTGGAAACTGTATGTAAAAACTACCATAAATCTTGATCATCTCAACGTATTCTTTGGACATTCTTTGATTTTATTTCCCTCTCAATTCAAAAACAAGTCTGGCTTAGTTTACATATTGGACTCTCCTAAAATTTTTAGGATTCATTTTCTTTTGTAGTAGATAAAAATATTCAAATATCTTCATGTCTTTCGTCCACAATTTAGGGGGAAAACCTTCCTAGTTTCTGCAACAAGCAAAGATATAGAAGAGGTACAAGGACATGTTAAAGTTGGCTACTTCCTTACTTGAGACAATTGCTCATGAAGATGGTTTGTTATGATCTCAGCCCAATCAACTGACATTCCATCACCAAGAATAGCTTGAATAAAACTGTACATACAGTCTTCCCACAAGGTATCATGTGGGTTCCCTTTTACCCTATTCAAAAAAATGACTATGTCTTGCACATCCTCAATTAGGTGATCTTTCTTCAATAGTCTAGGTAGGCAAGATCCTCGCTTCTCCTATTTCAACAACCAGCTTCTGGCTATGGTGTTGTTGAAATCCTTTCTATTTTGGTAAAAATCTTCTTGTGCTTTGCAAATAGTCTAGTCTTCATAAACTTTGGTAGGAGGGATTCTTAAGGCCGCCATGACCACTTGCCTATTAACATACACCAATACATTGTTGAAAAAGGTGTGAATGCACCGACTGACTTTATCATATTTTTTATGAAATTCCATTACCAACTCTGGGTAGGGCATTACTTTGGGAAACCCCAGAGCTTCTAGCAGTGCACTCTCTACAATATTAGCAGGCATTGAATCTGCCTTCACTTTCTGAACCTACCCAATAACTTACCTAAATCCACATCCACTAGGAGTGTGCCACCTATCTCTAGGAGGTGGTTGGTTAAAGGAGTAGTCTTGTTCTCTATAAGGATTTTCAATTTGGAGGAAGACATGACTGAACTAAAGGATATTTCTAATAGGATTAGAAGATAAAGTGGAAACTCTTAGGAAAAATTAACTTTTAAAATAGGTAAGCTTCAAAATTAAGAAAATACTAGCGGGTTTTCTTGAAACTCACCATTTTCCTACACCCAGCTTCTCAGAAGAACAATTTACCTTGCTTCATTTCACTCTTTCTCACAACAGCCAAGAACTTGTGTATAAATAGTGGACATAAATTATAAAAGAGGAGTGATTTAATAAAATCCTGCCTCAGTCATTGTACCTCTAATAATAGAAACTTGCCTTGATTTAATAACACCTGCCACCTTTTAATTCAAATGATACTTAGCACGTACCCCATTTCTATTTATCCACCACCTCCATCATTAAGCATTTAATATCCATCTTTTCAATCATTTCTCATAATAGTGATGTAAAATTTAGCACATGTTGTTCAGATTTGCAATATCGCACCTTCAAACTTTGAACTTTGAATCATGAGAAAAAATTTCAATGTTTAGATTTCATCATGCCACAAATATTTGGGGCTAACTAATGCAACTAGGACCCACAAAATGATGTGACTTACAAGGCTCTTGAAATTTGAACCAAAAAATTTAGGGTTCAAATTCAAGGTTCAACAATTGCAAACTTTCACTACATAGGAAAATGTAGCATATTTTGTAACGACGTGAGTGGGGCCAGAAGAAATTTGAACTTTGAACTAGAATCAAGTTCAAATTTCAAATCATGGAATACACACTGCAGTGACAAGAAAAAAATAAAATACATCTTTTTCCTTAGAAATGGTGGCTCTTTGACTTAGAATCATGCAACAGGTGGCTCCAACTGGGGACTAGGATTGTCAGGGACTAAGTAGGGGCTTAGCATCTTTGGTTTCACACACAAAAAAAACTGAGAAACACAATAAAAAATCCTAAACTAAGACACAACAAAAACTATGTACAAGGGAATAGACTTGCTTACAACTGATAAAGTTTGAGATCCTGTCCATTATAGGGAAGGGGTAGTTCAGTACCATCAACATGCCTTAGCTTAAAATAATTAGGTCTGATCTCCTTTCTCCTTTCAAAGGGGCCTTTCCATAGGGACTCAAACTTTCCATGAGCTCTGCATGGTTCTCTTCTTTTATCCTAGACTAAAACCTTGCCTCCTTCCATAAACTTCCTTGGCCTGGTTCTTCGATCAAAAAATTTCTTCACCCTAGCTTGGCGACTAGTGATATGATCCACTACACTTTCTCTTTCTTCCTAAATTTTAGTGAGATAAAGGATTATTATTTCTAAAGCATTCTGAAAGACTTCATTCTCTAAAACTTTCTGCAACTTAGCATACGCCAACTCAAGAGGCAGGGATAATTGAGCCTCTATTCCATATACCAACTCAAAAGGTTTCATTCCAATAGCTTTCTTAGGCTATTTCCTATAACCCCACAATGCTTCATAAATTATCTTGTGCCAGTCCTTCATATTTTTGTTAACCAGTTTCTTTATTATCAAAATGAGGTTCTTGTTAGTGGACTCAGCCTGTCCATTTCCCTGTGAAAAATAATCTGATGAGTGTGAGAGCAGTATTCCATTGTCATAACAGAAGATTTGTAGTTCACTTGAAGATAAATTATGTGCATTATAAGCTACTATCTTTGTTGGAACCTTAAATCTTACCAATATAATTTCTTTTAAAAAGGCACAAACCATTTTAGAGGTTGTTTTCTTAACAAGGATTGCCTCCACCCATTTTGTAAATTAGTCTATGGTTTTTAAGACATGGGTATGACCTACACTAGATGATGGATTCAAAGGCCCTATGAAATCCAAGCCCTATTGTTTGACAAGTTCTTCTATGATGACAGGTCTGAGAGGAAGTACTGCTAATTGAGGTCTCCAAGCAAATAGCTTGCACTTTTCACACTGGCCCACCCATTTATAAGCATCTTTGAATATCCCTAGCCAATAGTATCAATTCCTAGGAATTTTAAATTTTGTAACAATGGATGACTAATGTCCTCCAAAATCTTCATTGTGGAAGGCATGCAATAACCATTTTTTATGGTCTTCATCAACACATTGGAGGAACATTCCATCTAATCCTTTCTTTTATAGTATATCATCCACTACTACATATTTTGCAGACGTAAGCCTTAGGTTTTTTTCTCCTTATCGGTTAAATTCTCATGGAATTTTCCATATGTCAGGTAGTATGCAATATCTAAGAACCAGGCATCCTTCAACCCTACTAGCAATGTTCATGGACTTTTCTCCTCTTCTAATTCTCTCTTTTCAGCCGTTAATTTACAAAGGGCTTGACCTCTCACTAATTTGGTGGGCTTGATTTCTAAGTCAAACTCTTGTACTCTTTCCACCCACGATGCTCTATTGTTTACAACCACTTCTCGTTGGGTGAGAACACTTTTAAATTTAGTGTTGGGTCATAAATCATGGACTAGAAGTGGGAATGTAATAGAGGAATTATTTTACAGCTTTCACAACTATGACTGCTTATTTCTCTATGAGATAATATTTTAGCTCATGCCTTTTTAAAGGCACACTCATATAAGAGATTGGGATTTCTTCACCTTTATCATTTTTCTATACAACACTCCTGACATAGTGTGCTTTCTAGCATAGAAATGGATCACAAAGTCTTTTTTAAAATTAGGGAATGCTAAGACTGGTGCTTGAGCAATGGTGTTTTTTACCTTAGAAAATGACTTCATGGCTTCTTCATTCCACTTAAAAAATTGTTTTTCACTTAACAAGATCACCATAGGTATGGTAGTCTCTAAGAAAACAATTTTCTAAAAAAATTAATATGATCGAAGAAGGAATGTATCCCATTCCAATTTGATGGCAAGGATATTTGTTGAATTTATCTAACCCTTTCTGGGTCAATCTTTATTCCTTCTTTTAACATGAGGTGCTCAAGAATTTTTCCCTCTATAACACAAAACATAGTCTTTTATGGATTCAGTGATATGTCATGGTCCCTACATCTTTGAAGAATTGTTCTTAAATCATGCAGATGCTTATTTCTCCTTTTGGAAAATACTTTTATGTCATCTATATATATTACCATCACTTTATTAATCAGATGTCTGAAAGATGAGTTCATAGCACTCTAGAATGTGACACCCACATTTATTATCCCAAAAGGCATCCTACTATAAGAGAAAGTACCCCAGGGAGTAGTGAAAATTGTCTTGTGGTGGTCCTTGGGGGCCACACTAATCTGATTATATCTTGAAAATCTGTCCAGCATGGAAATCATTTTAGAACCAGCAACTATTTGTAAGATATGATCCATATTTGGTAGGGAAAATTTGTCTTTCAGGCTTGCCTGGTTCGAATTTCTGAAGTCAACACATATTATGATTTTCCAGCTTTTCTTATGAATCGACACAATATTGGAAACCCATGTAGAATGGTGTATAGGATAAATTATTTGGGCTTTCAGCATCTTTTCTACCTCCAGAAAAATTGCATCTGCCACTTTTGGGTTGTAATTCCTCAATTTTTTCCTAAATGGACTTTCTCTGGATTTCATTTGGATGTGGTGTTTCAACTGGCCCTATCTAAAATGTTTCAGGTCTTCATAAGGCCAAGAAAATACATCTTCGAATTCTCTCAGCAACTTAGATAACCTTGTTTTCTCTTCTACACTACAACAAGCACCTAGATTGACAAACTTTAGCACCTCCCTACTACCTATATTAATCTTCTCATAATCATTGGATATGTTCTCATTTTCTCCTATGGCCTGATTAATAAATAAATCCCTCCTATCAAAGAGAATTTCCAAGGCTACCAAACCTTTTGGGATGTGATTCCCCTTTAATTGAAAAATCCCTATTCCAACCTTATCTTTGGGATCTATACAAAATTCATGACAGTCAACATTCGACCCTTCAAAGAATACAGAAGAGAACTTCTTGATTCCTTCCAGGAAAGTGACTATATGAGCATCATCACTAAAAACCTGTCATGAATTAGCATTATCTGGCACACTAGAACTATGAATATTTTCTATGGTATACCTATCCTTTCTGAAGTCCGGGTGAGGAATTAATAATGTTGTTGACCCTACTAGGGTATCATCTTAGGTGTTAAATTGTTTGGGCATTGCTTCAACTGAGAATGTATCGAACCATTCTAGTTCATCCCATACCTTGTTCTTGTAGTGTTTCAACCTATCATTTCTTACTTTAAAGAGGCTTCTTACTTTCTTTACGATCAACTAAATATCCCCTCTTTCTTTTAGCAGCTTGATCCCTTTTCTCTTTGCTTCTTCTATTCCAAGGAGTAAAGCTTCGTACTCAGCTATGTTGTTGGTGTTTTCAAACTCAAGCTTATAAGCAGAGGGTAACATTTCTCTGGATGGAGATATCAATACTATTCCTACGCTTGACCCGGTTAAAGAGCAACTTGTGTCAAACTCTAGAGTCCATAATTCATCTTCCTCTAATGGATTTGATCTAGCTTCATCATTTTTAGGCATTATCACATAGTTAGCCAACTATATTTCTTGGTACAGAATATGTGATTTGGGATCTTCTGAGGGAAAAACTGTATATTTAGATTTTCTCTCAGGTTGCAGAATAACTTTCTGACGACCTATAGGAATTGTGGCTTCAGACCAATCTAACTTAATTTCACCACCTAGGTCCTTACATAAATTTTTACTCAAGAGAATTCCATAGCTTGCGGTTATATCAGCAACCATGATCATGATCTTCAATCTTTTGTTAGGATGGGCTGCTAATGCAACTTGTGCATCCTTTATTTTTCCTATTAGTGGGAAATTCTTGGAGTCCATGGCATAACACTTGCCACATGTTTTAATCAATGCTAAGTCTAAGGATTTCATGATGGCTAAAGGAATTATGTTATTTGAAGCCCCTGAATCTATGATATAATTGTACAACCTATGCCCATGTATGAATAGGGATATGTAAAAAGGGTCCAATTTTTTGGGAACATGGGGAGTTTCAGAGATTCCTAGCTGGGCAATGGGTATTTCATTCACTGGTTTTTAACCTTCTAGATTGATATGGGTCTTAGGGGTTGACACAGTATTTAATTTCCATGTTTCATTTACAGGGGTAGATCCTTTCACACAGCTAACTAATTTTTTTAAATCACTAGGATTAACTTTCAAATAATCATTAGGAGAGATTTGAATCTTAGAGGATTTGCAAAACTCAACAATGTCAAAAAAAGGTACAGGATCTGACCTTTTTAGTATCTTTACCTCTGGTGTCATAAATCCTTGAGTTCTTTGGCCACCATTGACTTGATTCACAGGTTCCTTTTCTTTCCTAAAAGGTGTTGAAGGAGTTTGACTAGAATCTCTACCTCCACATTATTTCTTTGTAAGTATGGAGTAGGAAGGATCCTCTAGAGTTGAAAAAATTTTACCACCTCATTCAAAATCTAATTCATATTCCAAGTAGTAACCTACACAGTCGCTAGGTCTTCATGAGGTTCCTTCGCCAGTAGGAACTTCTTCTATATTTTCTTTTTTTGCCTCCATGTATCTATAACATACCATTTCAGGGCAAGATATACCATCATGATCATCAGTTAAGTGAAATATACACATATTCCCTCTGTAAGATCTAAAATTCGGATTGAATAGGAAATCTTCTTGATAATAGGAATTGCATATGAAAAGAGACCCTAAGTCCAATTTTATTCTTATATGCTTAATTATTATGATAAGGAATTGAGAATACTTGTAAAGAACTATGGAGTAAAATACCTACCTCATATCATAGCAGATTTGAAGAATGTTGTTTTCTGAGGTCTGTACTTTGTTTTTAGAAAATATGAAGTATGATCTAGAACCGGAACATAGAGACAAACAAAATCCAGAAATATTTTTCCGATCAGACACCGTCTTATAAAAAAGCTCAATCTTGACCCACAAATGTCACCCCTGACCCAATAATCTTGACCCTGACCTATGCTACCTCAATAGAAAATCTATTTTGAGATCTTGATAGTTCACTGAAAAGGGTATCCAAATCTGGTCTCAGATCTGGTTTCCTATACTTATAACTCCCGAAAATAACACCTACAAATATCTGAAAAGAGGGTTTTGGGGTGGCTACATAGGGTTTTTCCTTAGTCAAACCCCAATTTTGGTGATCTCCACCTCCCTGAATAGCTGAATATATAATGTATGTGTGTGTGCTTTGATCTTTGGAAAGAGTCTTTGAACATGTAATATCAAGATCTAATCTTCTAGATTAATAATCCTAACATAGCATGGAAATAAGGAAGAAATGCATAGATTTGAATATGATAAAGAAAGCATACCAAGCCCCCAAGGCTAAAGTACTCCTACCAACTCACAATCCATAATTTTTACCCCATGATAATTTCCTTTTCAATGCTTGAATGTTGAGAATGGTAGATCTAATAGAAGAGAGCACCTTCTTGCTTCAATGAAGATCTACAATAGCTTGTCCAAAAAAATGCTTGAATGTATCAATATGTCCTCATATATTTTCCCTCCTATATCATCCTCTTGCTTATTTGCATCATCATTGCATCATTTCATCTCCTGATTTTGTTTCATGATCAAATGAAGGCAAAAGAGAGTGTGTATATAGAGATCTCAATATAGGTCTCCTAGGGCAATGTGAGGGACCCAAATTCAAATTTCACCTTGAATTATGGTAAAATAAAAATCACCAACCAAGGAGGGAATGAATTAAATAAGATATCAGAGAAAACACTTCCGCATTCGAACCTGGGGACCTATTTTAAGTTTAGAACCCCGATAAGCTCTAGAATTGAAAGCGAGGACCAACACCTGACAAAGGTCTATGTCGACCTCACCCTTGACGTAGGTCAAGGTCAAACTCACCCCTAACCTAGGTCAAGGTTGACCTTGACCCTAACCTAGGTCAAGGTCAATTTCGACCCTGACCTGAGGTTCGAGGCAGGTCACCTAGTGGTGTCTATGAGATTCCCAGGTCAACCAGGGACCTAGGAAGGTGATGGAACATTCCAGAATACTGGGAAGAAGGCCAAGAGGCCTAGAGAGAGTATGAAAAGGTATAGGAGGGCCCACACATAGGTCCTACCTAGAATAATAGAGTCATGGAGAGGGAAACCAAGGAGAATCCATAAGATCCTAACCCTAATTTCACCTAATCGTGAAGAATCAAACATAGATGCATCCTAAATGCAAATCTAATATCAAAGTGCACTAAATGAAGGTGTTAAACCTACCAAAATGGAAGTTCTTCCATTTTAATACAATGTATTTATCCCCCACTTTAGCTTAGATATGGCACTGCGTGAGTATGCAAGCTAAAGTAAGAAAACATCATAAAGTAAAAAAAGGATATAGCCAAGTCCTGAATGTAGTGATCCTGCAAGAAACCATTAGTACCCGCAACCTACAACACACTAGGTTAAAAATCCATAGAGTACCTAAGAATTACTACAATGATCTTGAGAAGTGTATAAAGCCCCTTATGCCCCCCCATGTTTTGGCTTACTAATTTTTGAAAGGTGAAACAGGGTGATAAGGTAAATTCTATACACTGAATATGTAGTTTATTGAAAACTCTTTTCCTAAAATATTTATTAGGTTCCTAAACCTCCCTAAACTAACTCAATAGGTTGGGTATCTGAGTCACGATTCCAATGCCTCTAACGGCACTGAAAATGGAGCTAACAAACTCAAGTTATGATGAAGAGAGTGATGTCTATCTAAATGCATGTAAAAGGAAATTTGAATTTGACCTAAGTAAATTCAAATCAAATCCTAAGAAAACTCTAATTTGAAGCTATAAATAAGAGAAAGAGATACTTACCTCCTCATTCTTACCATTTGCAAAAGTTAGAAAAGGAGACAAGATGCCAAAGAGAGAAGAATTTTGAGCGAGCTGTATGGAGGTCCTTAGAGAGCGCTGGCCAGTGGAGAACCACTGCCTGAGGTAGGTTTCCTATTTTGATGTTTAAGATTGAAAATTTCATGTTTTTATAGGGAAGGTGGACCCTGACCTAGAAAGGTAAACCCTGGCCGAGTTATGTCAACCTTGACCTACTAAGGTCGACCCTAACTGGGAGGTCCTGTCCTTTATGGGGTGAATGTCGACCCTGACCCAAAAAGGTTGACCTTGACCCAAAAAGGTCGACCTTGACTAGGTCAAGTTGGTACAATATTTTATTGATGATAGAGTACTGATATGATTCTTTTCTGTGCTTACAAGACCCTATCTGTCTTTGAGGGCACCCCTTTGGAGGGTTTCTATTGAGTGTCAAAGAGAGCATGTTCGAGTTACAACCAGATGAGATACAACTTTTGAGAGATATGGGATTATACTGGGTAGCATTCCTACCACAGATGAGGTTCCATTTTTCCATTATTTCTATTATGGTAGAGAGGTGGGATGAGGATACTTGTTCCTTCCATCTTCCATCAGGGGAGATCATGATCACGCTGGAGGATGTGTACAAGATTCTATGAATTTTGGTCTTAGGTGATCCTATCAGACCGAGAGGACTGCGGGGTCCACCTGAGGTGTTGGGAGATGGAGAGTATTATTTGGGATGGGTACCACAGATGAGGACCCAATCAGATCAGATCACCTTATCATCCATACCAGCAGGTCCGACACCTTTGGTACGAAAAGTGATGCTATGTATACTCTCCTTGGTTGTTATACCCAAAACAAAGGGTATAGTTTTCTTAGCACCATTTACCGACCTCATGCATAGGATGGAGGGTGATAGAGTTGTTTTCTCATGGGGGCACAGCATGTTAGCCCATATTTACCATGAGTTGAGTCAGCTATGATATATCAGCGGGAGAGTCTTACAGTATGCACCTTGTTACAAGTTTGGATGTTTGAGCACTACACATGTACATGACTATAGGGTGTTCCAATGATGATAGATGCGAGCACACTAAGAGCCTTTACATATATGCTAGTAGATGTCTGGCAGTACGGGGATATCCTCTTTTGGAGAGTATGCCTTGACTGTGTACCAGGTATAGATGTGATATGGATGTCATGCCCAAAAATTTGTGCCCAAAAATACAACAACTTTTTTTTTTAAGGTGAAATTTAAAGTCAAGAGGGTCTAAGGGGAATCATGACTAAGTGTCAACCTCCCTTAACCCTAGTCATCATTTAAAGTTAAAGATGCACAAGGTGACGTTTAATTAAATGTTGACAAGAATTAAATCTAGGATAGCACTCAAAGACTAAACAAGGTGGAGTTATAAAAATTCATATTTCATCCCCTAATTTATTAATAGAGTTTGATGATGTGGAGGATAAGAGAAAGACTCCCTATTCTCAGTCTCCAGGGTCATTTAAAAAAAAAAACCTGGTATGTTAATAGCTTAATGATTTTGTGTATAAAAACTAACCCCCTAAGACAAGGCACTTTTGTAATATTATTTTTATAATGGTCAGTATACTGGCCACATATATTGACCACATAAAAATAACATTATAAGTCCCTAAGTTTTATTTAAAATTTTTAATTAAATCTTCCCTTATACCAAATCTCAAATAATGTATTTAACTATCGATTAACTATAGACTGGTTAAAAATTTGATTTCGTAGAAGGTTCTCCTAGTTTAAAAGTCAAGGATAGGAAGTCAGTTAAAAGATTTAAGATACTAATCAGTGATGAAACTTAATCCATTCAATAGGTCCATAATGATTTAAATTACTAAATCTTACTCGAAATTAATTAAATAATAAGTCGCAATCCACCCCATAAATTTGCTATAAATTATTCTGCCAATATTAAAGAGGAATTAAATAAATCTCTTACATTTCCCTTCATTAAAATAAAATTACGATATTTTATTCTTCCTTTTATTTTATCCTTTCAACCATAAAACAATTTACATTAAATCCCAATCTTAATTTAATTACCAATTAATAAACTATAAATGAAAAGTAAGCTTCCCCTTTTAAAAGTAATTACTAAAAGACTAATTACATATAATGACTTTAAAGAAGAAGTTTCCCCCTCCTTTTAACCCTCACATTTTGAAATCCTAACCCTAATTTAAAATTAGGGTTAGGGTTCAAAATGAGGTGCCTAAATTATCTTTTTATTTTCTTCAAAAAAAAACTCTTCTTTTCTCTCCTCTACTCAAACCCTAGTTCTTCTACTTTTTTTTTTTAATCTTGTGTTGCAGGTCTGAATGAAGAGCAATGGATGTCATGGCTACAAACATATACATATATTCATATATATGTATATACTCTTTCTTGGTATATATATATATATATATATTAATAATCATGTTTTTTTTAAAGTATTGATGCCACAGTATAATGGAGGGCGGTATTAAATCATCCGCAGAGGGTGGATTTGGAAATGGCGGCGACAGTTTTCATACCGCGTGTTTTAAGAATGTCGCGCAGGGTTTATATGGTGGGGGGTTTGGCTTGGCCGACCCATGGGTGGCGTTGTCCCCATAGCCCACCACAGCGGTGACAGTGCCACCGACTGTGGTGGCAGCTATGGTGGCTGTGCCCACCATGGGCTGCCCCCTTAATACATAGGTTTCCGCGGGGGTTGTGGTGGCTTCGGCCCCCCCCAATCCATTTTTTTAATTTAAATTTTTTTTTATTTGCAAAATAAAACGTGCGCAAGAATTATATTCATTATTTCAGTCTGTATTTAAATATATATATATATATATATTTAATATATATATATATAACTATATGAATGAAAGAAATTTACAATATTGTTATCAAGTTAGATATCTTCTTCTTCTTCTTTTTTAAGAAGCATAACAAAACAACAGATTTAATATAAGATGTATAATCGAAGATCATTTTTATATATATGCTCATGTGTAAATATTATTCTTTTTTTTTTCTTCTATTTATTTGAAAATCAGACAGCAACAATAAATTTTCAGATTTCATAACTTAACTAAAAGGAAATGAAACATCCATATGAAAAATGTATATTTCTTGTCACATTTCTAAGTTGCTGCAAAACTCATCTACATAGAAAAGGGAAAGATTTTACTAAACTAAAACAAAAAGAACTCCAAATATCTTTTCATAATGTTTTCTATGATAACATACTTGTACATCCTCAATACTTCTTTTCTTTTACATAAATGGCTTCTTCCTACTAAAAAGTAAATTAACTTTAATCCTTAAAGGCTCTTTACAATGTTCTCTTTTTCTTTGTTACATGGCTAACATATGTCTTATAGCCTTTACAAAAAAAATAACATGATGTTGAGAAAAATATCAACTACATTTTCTTTTCTTTTAAGCTCTTTCCAACTTTTATGTAACTTCAATCTTCAAATCTGCATTTCAAAGAAAAGTAAGGGAAAACTAGAAACCATGGGGCTGCTCTCCACCCAACCTAGGCCTCTTATGAGGCCACCCGTGAGCTTGGGGAACCAAAAAAATGTGGGGAACATTCATACAACATCAACAAACAAAGAACATGCAAAAATTACATTAAACTCCCATTCCCAAAGGCTTTTACAAAGGATCACTCAAGGATCCTATTTGGGGTGAAGTGGACCAAGTACCCAAGGGAGAAGGCCAACCCAAAACATAAAAATATCAGCCTTCACATGACTGTCCAAACACTCACTTTTCACATTTGCAACTAAAACAAATTCATTTCCTTATGACCCCAAATGAAGCAACAATAAGGGAGGCTTCATGGAGTCCATACTCCATGCTTTTTTCCCTCTCCTCCTTGAGGAGCGACTCTACACCAAGGGCTGTCATAACTCCTCCACCCCCAAGACTACTCTTCCCTCCCAAGGGTGAGTGAGTCTTGATACTCCCATAAACAAAACATACAAGAAGAACAAAATGAAAAGTATTGTAACAACATCAAGTATTACATTAACAAACAAGATTCATGGCTTCCAACAAGCCCATAAACACAACAACACTCATTTGACAAGAGCACATAAGATTACAAAAGAAAGAGTAACACAAAGTCCACCAACCTAAAATCCAAGCTTAATGAAGAAAGCTGTAGAAGAGCTCCCTTTTCAGCCAAATCCCTCCTTCCAATATCGCCAACTCTAGCTATGTCTCTAAGTTAGAGAATTGGTGTTCAAACTCTCCAACTTGGAGAGTTCCCACTAAAAATCCACTAGAAAGCTCATGGAGAGAATAAAATTTCTCTAATTGGTCCCTCTTCCCTAAACTCTTACACCTTACCAAAAATGGAACTAAAGAAGCAAGCTTCAAAAAGGTGAATTATGTCTTAACACAAATAAGGAATGGTGGTCTATCCAAGTCAAGCCTCACAAGAGTTGATTTTCGTCCAACTTGGGAAATCAACTTTTTGGAAGGGTCACATGGTCAA